>CAXAKX010001298.1:0-105588 GCA_963969525.1 Ontholestes murinus | reverse complement strand
CAATGACGAGGTGAAGTTTCTCCATCTCACAGTGTAGCACGAGTTGCTAAAGCCCCCTGGTTGGTGCAGGGGCGTCGTGAGGAAGGTAAACTGACGCCAAGATGGTGTCGTTGTTGCCGTCTCCTGCTGACAGCCTTACCATTGTGATGTCACTGGTAGAAAGCTGTGGCATAAGATAGGATGTTATGTTAGGTATGTAAATACATGAATCTAGGCTTACTATTTGTGGGATGTGCGAATATGTTCCCATTTAACTTACCAAATCCACAAACTCTGGATTTAACTATCCATGGTTCTTGGATGACGGCTATTGTGTTCTGCATAGTGTCGAGGTGGCGGCAAAGGGTTGCCAAGGCCGCCCTACAATAATGCAGGTTACACTGTATCACCTTTACGGCTGTGAAGGCTCCTCTGGGATGGAGGTGGCGCACTCCTGTCTTCCGCCCGGTGTGCCTCCATCCTTGGTTTCCATCGGGATCTCCACCCGAGGTGTTCCTGTTGTAGCTAAATTAGCCAGTTTTATGGGTAGAGTGGAGAATTTATAGCTAATCCTCCCTCTCTTTTCTTTGATCTTTTTTTCCCACCCCGAAGACAAATAGGTGACCCAAGGGTTCCTTCTTCTCTTCAACGTGGAAGACGCACCAGCTCTTTAATTTCATTGCGGCGTTTTGTGCCGCAAACCGCCTTTTTTCCAGGTCTATGTTTTCCAGTTGCCCCGGAATCCACAGACGAGCTTTCGTCAGCGTTGGCAGCTGATCGACCTGGACTACAATCAGTTTGGCCCCTTCCCACAGTGGTGGTAGGCGGGGGACTTCGTTTTGAGCCATTCCAGGGCGGGCTCATTATCGCAGCTGATACATAGTATCTCCCCTGAGTGAGTGAGTTTTTCGACCATCGCTACCTGTTCTTTGGTGATTTTGCCCAAGGGGTTGTTTTGGTCTTAATGGCTACTCGGAGGTGCCTAGAGGCAGCCTCCTTGTAGCTGGTCCCGTCGCTCCTTACTCTCGAGAGAGGCGGATTCAGAGCATTTTTTCTGGAGGATTTCCCGTCTGCCTTTTTTGCCACCTTCCTGGGTTGACCAGGTTATGGCTTAGAGGCAGCGGATCGATACCTCTTTTTCTGTCCGCTACCAATCGGCAGCATCCTTTTGCCATTGGGCATTGGGTTGCCAGCCTGTCCTGGGAGGAGCACTTTTTTACCAGAAGGGGTCTTGGGGGCTTCAGCTGTCTTTGCTGCAGCCAATGCCTCCCTGGCCTTCTTTCTGCGCTTTAGCTCGGCTCCACAAATGCGCTTCTTTTGGGGGTTGCTTCTGTGGGCCGGCTTCCTTTGTGGTGATGGGTGGATCAGTTGACCCGCCCGCAGCCACTGTTTGTTGCGGGGAATCCAGGGACTCACCCACATTTATTGTGTTTTTCGTAGTAGCAGGTTGATCTTGCGACCTGCCTGCTACTACCGTTGTTTTTATTATTTTATTTATGTCCATGCTAATGGATAGTACTTCATTACTTTGGCTCCCCACGGGGCCCGCACTGGGGAAGTCGATAATCGATCGCCAGGGCTACCAAAGGGATATAGTCACCAAGGACGGGTTGCACTCGAACGGGTGCCTGGCACATGTGCTGGGTCCGTTGAACGCCCCTCCCCCCAGGGACTCACCCTGTCGTAAGTCTGACCTTACAACGCAGCCGATCGATCGGAGTGGGTTAGTTCAGACCGCCCGTTTAGGGAGAACTCAGGGCCAAAGTGGAGTGTTGCCGCCGTACGTGACGCATCACGAGGGCGACTCAGCCACCAGATTCCCTTTGTCCTCCCTTACGGGTCTCCACGCACGGCACAAACACGCGGGTAGCCTTGTGCACATCCTCGTATCGCGGCCACAACGATGCGCGGTTGACCTGTTATTCGTCTGGATCCTCATGTCAGGTTGCGTGCCGGCTATCCGTTCAGTACGGAGGGGCCTCCCCCTCGACTGAACGCCGGTTCTCGCCTCAACACTCATAGGACCACTCAAGTCCTCTCACCAACGTCAAGGTTATACAGTCCCTGGCTGTCTTCTAAGGCCGCTACAATTCGTGCCGTAACAAGAATATTTACGCTCATTGTAAAATGCTGACAATAACAACAATACACAAAGAATTTACAAAGGACAAACGAAGGACCACAGAAACAAAAACTATGCTGTCCTTAAACTAGCTTTTGTTTCAAAAGGCATATCAAAGTAAACTCGTTCATTTTCATTACTTAGCATATCAAATTAAAATTGTTAATTTTCATTACTTTCGATAAACTTTGAACAATCATTTAATAAACTATTATAGCCTAAAAAACGCGTAAAAAATTAAAATTTCTAAAATAACTTCAAATAACCGATTGAACCTATTTTTATGCTCGGCAGTGTATATATATACAGGGTGTCCCGTTAATGAGGGGAAATGGCTGGACCATAGATTCCTGGGATCAAAATATTATCTTTTACCACACCTTATCTATATCCAAACATTTACGGTTAAGACGGAATTTGTCTTCAAAGTTCCAAAAAAATGCATTTCTTTTGTTTATAACAACTGAACGCTTTATTTAATTTGAATCAAATTTATTATTAATAACTATCATAATATAATACATCATTTCAGTTATTATGACTATTATTGGTTAACAAGAAGTATAAGAAACAGTAGTACCACCACTTAAAACCTAAAATATTTTATTATTGGTGGATCTAATAAAAACTAAAAAAATACTACTTCAAAGACCATTTAATTTAAAAACTTTTTCATCTCTTAATAATTTTTGATATATTCTACGGTTTTCCCACAAAAAAATAAAATATATTTTTTTTATCTAGTAAAAACAAAATCTTGTTTTTCATCGAATCGAAAATAAATGTTTTTCGTGTCCGTCTTTGTTTAAAAAATGTAAATTATGTATAATAATAATTATTTAGTGTCTTTTAACAAATAATTTATAACTTTATTATTAGAGAGCGGATTTCTAGCATTATGCTTATCCCTAATATTAATAGCATCGAAAAAATTTCTTAATATCTATACGAATCTTGAAGAATGTGATTACTTAGCGCTAAGTTTTTTTGTGCTTTTTTGCTTATTTTGACTTTTTGTACTTATTTTGACTTTTTATGCTTATTTTCATGCTTTGTTTAGATTCTGATGCTTATTTGGAGCATTTTCTTAAACATTTAATAAAAATTTCACGCTGATATTAAATTAATGTGCTAATATAGAGAATTTTCGTAAAAATCTGTATCCCATCATTTATAGATTATATTTGTATTACATATTTTCTTCGTGTCTTTTGACAACATAATTGTTTAAAATCTTCATAATATGATAAAATAATTATAATGAATTTTATTATTAATAAATATTAGTACAAATTACCAATTTACAATGGATTCGTTTATATATAAGTAGATATAATAGACCGTCTCATTATTCAGATAATACAGACGAACGCTTCATAGGAATCACACCTATGATATTCCGGATGTAAACGTCGTTAAACTAGGCCCAAACAGGGGCCCCAGTAAGTATTAAATGTAAACAAATTTAAGTCATAGCTAATAATCAGGTGTTCTGCAACCGTATCAATTTTCTACTCGGCAAAAATACGGATGGGACGACTGGCGCATATTTACCGTTTTCGTTAATTTTCATATTCAAACTCGCATTCATAAACTATTGAATTGACATTCCAAAAACTTTGCTTATTTATCAAAAATTATTATATGCGTGAATCGTATTAACCTGGAGAATCACAGATAAATTATATTATATAATTCACATGTATATTTAACCCATAATGCAAAAGGTGAAAACCACAATACAAGAATTAATTAGAGACTATCCAGAATTAACAAGTGAAAATTATACATTATTTTGTAAGGCATGTTTAAAAATAGTAAGTTTTATTTTAATTCTCAACCGCATCCTAACTAGTCAAGACTTGTATGTAAAACATGTTATAACAACACTTCATCAAGAACGTTTGAAAAAGTTCAAAGTTGAACTAAAAAAACAGCACAATTTCACAATCTTTAGCATCTTCAACAAACGATGGACAATTTAAATTAAATTTACATTTGTGCAAAATACGTTTACATTCGAATATCCCTTTAAGAAAATTACAAAATAATGCATTTAAATCTTTCTTGGGAAAATATTGTAAAATGCGCATTCCAGAGAAAAAATTATGTAGCTCTTGCGTAGTATGAAACCATAGAAAAAATTAAAGATATTATTAACAATAATTATATGTGATGATGAAACCACAGACGCTTGTTTAATTTAATAATAGGAGTTTAACATGAAGACATCCGACCAATAGTATTTTGATATATACAAAAGAATTGAAGAAAACTGATAATAACATTATAGCAAAATTCATAAATGATGGACTGACAAGCTTATTTTTGCCGTAGACAATACCAAGTTACAAAATTTTACTAATAATGCATTTTGTGCATTGTACAAGTTTAGCACATGGATAGAAACGAATTTCTGAAACTATAAGAATGAAATTTCCATTTGTAGATTTAATTAAATATGGAAAAATAGTTCTTATATTCTTCTGTGAGTGCAATTATTCAAGGAGTCATTACCTGATATCTCACTGCCCCATAAACCAGTGCTAACAAAATGGGGAACTTGTCTATATTCTACGATGTACTATGCGAACAATTTTGAAGAATTTAATAAGGTTATATACAACTTTCCCGAAAAGACAAGCAAATCAGTTAATGACTGTCAAACAGTTCTTAAGAAACAAGAGCTTCCTTCAAAACAATTTAGTTACATAAAATCGCGTTTAAATTTTGTGAGCAACACAATCAAATCAAAGCAGATTCATTTTAGATAATACCTGGACGCATTGGCCAAGAAATCAAAATAATATCGAAAGAAGTATTCGGTGAAAATGAAGGATTTTTAATATTAAATAAATTAAACTTGATTTTGAATGACAATTTTCAAATGGATCCAGCTATAATTTAAAATAAAGAGAAGCTTTTTCACTTTCAAAAATTTATTGAGCGTCAGAAGTAATAATTTTTACAATTAAACCCCTAGAACAACATTTAATGATCTACTGTTTTCATGAATAGATTTTAGTTATTTTGAAATGTATACAAAATTACAATTTAATTTTTAAATACTTACATGATATTATATATTGCGTAAAGAAAGTGTGTTTATTTTAGTTTTAAGCAGAATTTCTATGTAAAATATGTTGATAAACGTGTAACATATTAAGAAAATATAGTTTTCTTTAGTGCTTTTTTCGTGTTTTTATGCTTTTTTCCCTGTTTTTATCCTTTTTTCCTGTTTTTATGCTTTTTTAATGCTTTTTTTCACTAAATTTTGTGCCTTTTTAAGTGCTTTTTTTCATATTTTTTAAGCTTTTTTATCCGCTCTCTATTTATTATAGTTCATAAAAATTCATATTTGGAGCAAACAGATATCTTGTTTGTATTAGGATTTTGCTAGGAAAATTGTTAGATATTGTTTTGATTTATTTTATTAATTGATATTATTTAATTTTTATTCAATTGAGTAAGTTGATTTACTTATTAATGAGTGCATAACGAGCATACTATATTCATATTTTATTTTAGTTTTTAAGTGGTGGTACTACTGTTTTTTTATACTTCCTGTCAATCACTAATGGCCACAATAACTGAAATGATGTATGATATTATGGTACTTATTAATAATAAATTTCATTCAAATCAAATTAAGCGTTCAATTGTTATAAACAAAAGAAATAAAAAATTTTAAAATTTTGAAGCCAAATTCCGGCTTAACCGTAAATTTTTGGATATAGATAAGTTGTGTTAAATCATCATATTTTGACCCCAGGAATCGTATTGTCCAGCCAGCCATTTCCCCGCATTAACGGGACACCCTGTATATGTATATATACACGTTGTCTCCGTAAATTTTGAATACGGGCATTTTAGTTACCACGCTCGTCACATATTTTAATGGATTGACCAACGGGAAATAATCAGTAATTTCTAATTTGTAATAAAATAGGGAATCAAAATGAAACATATTTACACGTTATTTTAATATTACTATTTTCACAGACACAATGCTGACGTAACGAATAACAAATAACTGCAATGTTCATCTTATTAAATGTTCAACAGTAATTGCACAAGTGCATTGAAAATTATCGGTAACAAGTTTGCACGAATTCGACAAACAAAGTCGTATTGCTTGGCATACCTCTTGTGTTGTATTTCCTAATCGTATGTTTGCAATCATTTTTAAAAAGTTCACAAAAACTGACGTTTGTTAATTTTATTTGACAGTTGTTTGATGTATAGCCCAATCAGAAAATTGAATAATTAATTGGGAACCAATCACGTGCCGAAACATAATGCGAGTAGAGAACCAATTACAGTGCCGAAAATGAACTCTACATGGATTTGTTATCAACAGTAATTGCACAAGTGCATTGAAAATTATCGGTAACAAGTTTGCACGAATTCGACAAACAAAGTACAGGCCCGAGCCCGAAGGGCGAGGGGCTGTTGACTAAAGCAATACAACTGAGTTTGTCGAAAGAGTGCAAACTTGCGATAATTTACAATGCACGAGAGCAATTTATCAGACTATATCCCAACAAAAATATTACAATAACAAAGGCATTTATTGTGTATAAAAATTAATCATATTTTTGGATGGTAACTTACTTTTTGGCCCGGCTTCTTTTACCTTTTCCTGAAATACCTCTTGTGTTGGATTTCCGAATCGTATGTTTGCAATCATTTTTAAAAAGTTCACAAAAACTGACGTTTGTTAATTTTATTTGACAGTAGTTTGATCTACAGCCCAATCAGAAAATTGAATAATTAATTGGGAACCAATCACGTGCCGAAACATAATGCGAGTAGAGAACCAATTACAGTGCCGAAAATGAACTCTACATGAATTTGTTATCGCGGCAACAGGGTTCGGACATTCGTTCGAAAATATGCAAATTTATTTAATAGCCCGCCGGCATTAAATGCCTTTGTGCGGCATCGCCGCTAAGTCGTAAAACTGTCGACGGGCGAAAGCCGGCACGCGCCGTGTGCACACTCGGCGGCATCGGGTAGCCGCTCTTTTTCTATATAATCGAAATTATATTTTCGTTTGTTACTACCTTATTATATTGAATTACAAATATTATTAAATAATATAGTGCAAATAAATGAACTTTCAAATGTATGTGAATTTAATTAAAATATATAGTCTATTTACATTAATTTAATGTAGAATTTTAATTGCATATTTTATAGAATATATTAAACGTATATGTGATTAGTAATAATAACAATAATAATATCTTTATATTAAGGTTAGATTAGGTCAGGTTAGGTTAGGTTAGGTTTGGGTTAAGTTAAGGTGCGATTAGATTAGATACGACTACCCTTTTTTTCAAATAAATGAATTTTTCCAAAACATAATAAGTTTTATAAGTATCTTTTATAACATACATGTTTAAACAACGAATATTAGACAATAAGTGAATAAGTTAATACAGTTAATTTATTTTCCACTAACAGATTGTTTCTCACGTACCGGATTCCTACGCGCCCCTCTACTACCGCTCTGTCGGCGTTTTAGGGACGGTCGTAAATCACGGTAATTTATGCTAGCAAAAAACATCCTTTTTATCACCGCCTCGGGCCATTTTTCGGAGTTATGTCTCAGACGCGCGGCAACATAGTTCTCTAGAAGCTGATTGGTTCTAATTCGTCCGTGTTTCGGCACGGAGCCTTTGGCGGGATATAGTCAACAGTAATTGCACAAGTGCATTGAAAATTATCGGTAACAAGTTTGCACGAATTCGACAAACAAAGTCGTATTGCTTGGCAACAGGCACGAGCCCGAAGGGCGAGGGGCTGTTGCCTAAAGCAATACGACTGAGTTGTCGAAAGAGTGCAAACTCGCGATAATTTACAATGCACGAGAGCAATTTATCAGACTATATCCCAACAAAAATATTACAATAAAAAAGGCATTTATTGTGTATAAAAATTAATCATATTTTTGGATGGATACGTACTTTTTGGGTCGGCGTCTTTTAACTTTTCCTGAAATACCTCTTGTGTAGGTGTTTATCAGAGTAGAGAGAGCAGCCAGTGTTTTCCGAATTTAATAGTGACATTTAGTGCAATATTAGTGAAATTGATGTGTAGTAGGACAAGCAGCAATTGTGGACCCTAAGTGCCATAAAGTACGCGCGAATACTTATTACTTAAGAGGTATTTGCTAATTTTAGAGCAGTGTGGGCTAGTTAACCTCAAAATTCACAACAATACCCTAGGACAATCAATCGCGCGTGTGATTTTCGTTTTGGCGATTAGTAAATCTGTTACAGAGTTAATATTCTTCGGTGCCGAGAACAGCGCAGTGGTTAACGCGAGCAATTTGTAAACCGTTAGCTCGGGTTCGATACCTGAAAGCGAGGTAGTATTTTTGCATCCAAATAAATTATTTTTTGATCTTTTTTTTGTGAGAATCTCAATAACAAATTGCTATTATAAATATATAATATAATATAATTTAAATAATAACAAGAATAGCATACGAAAACAGAAGTGAGACAAATGAACGCAGAGAGGAAAAGAGAAAGAAATAGCGAAGAAACCAGGGAGCTGGACGACGTGTTTAGTAGAAGTAAGAAGATACTACGATCACCAGAACAGAGAAAAGCAGGGGAAGTAAACAAGGGGAAACAGAAACAAACTGTAGAGAATCAGAAACAGGCAATGGATAAGGATATGGATGAATTAAAGAATATGATGAAAGAAATTATGGTGGAAATGAAAAGGAATACAGATGTATTAAAAGAAGAGATGAGGGAAATGAAAATAGAAATGAAAAGAAGGGAAGAAGGATGGATGCAAGAAAAAAAGGAGCTAGTTGGAAGAATTGAAAAATTGGAGGAACGAGCCGAAAAAGACGAAAAGGAAAAAAGAAAAAATAACATTATAATAACTGGAATAAATGTGAACGAAACCCTGCTTAAGGAAGATGTGGAGACATTCCTGGAGGAAAAGCTAAAAGTAAAAACAACAATAGGAAAATCATACGTGTTAAATAGGGAGAAGAAAATGGTGCTTGCAGAAGTAGAGTCATGGAGTGCAAAGCAAAAGATAATGAAAGAAAAAAGTTCTCTGAGAAATACAGGGATATATATAGACAATGATTTAACAATGGAGGAAAGAGCAATGCAAAGAGAAATAAGAAGCATAGCTAGGGAAGAAAAGGCGAAAGGAAGTAAAGTAAAAATTGGGTATGGACTAATCGTGTTAAATGAAGAGGTGTTTGTTTGGGATAAAAAGGAAAACGGCATGAGGAGAAGAAATGTTTCAAAAAACGGTCAACAACATTAGACATAATACACACAAATGAAATGGCAATGAATACGAATAATGGCAAATTGGAAAACAATAATGGTTCGGGTAATGAAGGGTTCATAACGCTAGGGTTTTGGAATATAGCTGGAATAAAGTCCAAATACAAGAACGGTATTTGGCAAAAAGATTTCGAAGATTGGTTAAAAGGGAAGGACCTGGTGGGATTGGTGGAAACCTGGGCGAGAAGGGAAGAGTGGGAGGAAATAAAAGGCTGGCTTCCGAGGGGCTTCAGGTGGACGATGAAAGGAGCAACAAAATCGGCAGCGAAGGGGAGGGCGAAGGGTGGGATAATAGTGGGATTGGGAGAGGCTGTGAAGGAAGGCAAGGTGGAGTTCATGGAGGGTGGCGATGGTCTGGCATGGGTTAAATATCAGCAGGGAACGTATCGAATAAACGTAGGAGTAGTATATATTAATAAAAACTGGGATGAAATACGTCAGGAAATCGATCGTAGAGCTGGAGAAGGAGGAAGGTGTTTGGTGGGGGGTGATTTTAATGCAAGACTTGGGGAATTGGGGGGAGGTATTAGCGATGATGGTACAGTGGTGGAAAGAAGATCTCAGGATAAACATATAAACTGCGAGGGCAGGAGAGTGAATGAGTGGGTGATGGAAGAGGGATGGGAATTATTAAATGGATGTACAGTAGGGGATTGGGAAGGGAAGAAAACCTACATTGGCCCACAGGGATCGTCAGTAATTGATTACATAGTCATCAAGGGGCTGGCAAGAAGAGAGGTGAGAAAAATGGAAGTGGAAGAAAGTATGGGATCGGATCATCTACCATTAAAAGTAATGTTACACATAGGCAGAGATAAAGAAATGGAGCAAGAACAGGAAGGTGAGAAACTAGATAGTGGAATAAAGGCCATTCGAGATATGAGGGAAAGGCTAAAGACCGTTCAGTGGAATAATGTTGGATCAATGGAGGAGTTAGAGGATGTCATAGTGGAATGCGGAAGTAAAGGAAAGCCGAAAAGGGGAAAGCGTGTACGTGGTTTGATGAAGAATGTCGACATGCAAAAAGAGAAGTGAGGAAGGTAATGAGAGAATGCATACTGGGCGGGGCGCTGGAGAAGCAGGTGGCAGCAGCTAGAGCAAAATATCACAGGATATGTGAAAAGAAGAAAATACAGGTTTTGGAAGAAAAGAGTGAAGAATTAAAAAAGTGTAAAAATGAAGCAGAAATGTGGAATATTCTGAAAAGAGGAGAAATAAAGGGGCAGATAGGAATACAATTAGAGGAATGGACAAAGAAATGTAAGAGTTCAAGTGGGATAGGGGACGGAATGATAAGGGGAGACAAGGAGGACTTCACGGAGGAAGAGGTGCAAAGAGCGTTTGAGGGGGTCAAACGAGGAAAAGCAGCTGGACTGGACGGACTGAAGGCGGAAATGTGGAAGGAGATAGGAGAAAAGGGGAAGAAAAGGTTTAGGGAGCTTCTAAACGGAATGTGGAGAGGGGAAGATAACATACCGGCAGCCTGGAGAGTGGCAGTAATGTGCCCGGTGCACAAAGGGGGAGATAGCACCAACATCAATAATTACAGGGGAATATCTTTGATGAGCATTGGATGCAAGATCGCGATGACAGCGACGAAGAACCGGCTACAGGAAGAAGTAGAGGAAAGCGAACTGTTGCCGGAGAGTCAGGGGGGATTTAGAAGGGGGAGGGGAACTAGAGACCAGATATTTACCCTGGCAAGGATAGTTGAGAGTGTGATAGAAGAGAGAGGCAGTATGTATGCAGTATTTGTGGATCTTAAAGCAGCGTACGATACAGTTCCGAGAAAGAGTTTGATAGAGTGCTTGAGAAGGAAAGGAGTAAGTGATGGAATGGTAGAGTGGATAAGAAGAGTGTATGAAGAAACGTGGGCTGTGGCGAAAGTGGGAATGAATGTATCAGAGAAATTTAGGACATGGATGGGGGTGAGACAGGGCTGCCCGCTGAGCCCTTTATTATTTAACCTATACATAAGCGAGTTAGAAGAAGTACTCAGAAAAGGGCAGGCGGGTGGGGTAGTGATTGGAAGAAGCAAAGTGTGGATGTTGGCATATGCGGATGATATAGTATTGATGGCGAGAGATTGGGAAGGGATGAAAGATATGCTGAAGAGAGTAGAGAGGTATATGGATAAGAGAGGACTAAGGGTGAACGTTGGGAAAACGAAGTGGATGCGATTTAGAAATAAAGGAAGGGAAGGAAGAGTGAAAGAGTTTGAATGGAAGGGGGAAGTAATTGAGAGAGTTAAGGTATTTAAGTACTTGGGTTTTGTTTTTAAAAGTACAGGCGGATACGTGGAACATATAAAGTGGGTGCAAGGGAAGGCAAGGAAAGCGTGGGGTATTGTGTGGGAGAAGTGGGGGAAGTGGATGGCGAATAATTTCAGAGTGGCATGTAAACTGTGGGATGCGTGTGTGAGGCCGATTTTAATGTATGGGGTGGAAGTATGGGGGACAAGTGGGTATGAATGCTTAGAGAGAGAGCAGTTGTGGTTCCTGAAACATATGTTGGGGGTTGAAAAGTCGACACCTCGATACATACTGTTTCAGGAAACCAACAGAATGAGTCTGCAGATTGAGGCAATGAAAAGAGTGGCGAGTTATGAGATGAAAGTGTGTGGATTAGAGAAGGAAAGACTGGTTAAAGAGGTATGGATAACGTGCTTAAGAATGGCGAAATCTAAGTGGAGAGGAGAGCGAAGGAAAATGTATGAGAGGGTAGGGGTGTCGGAGTATGAAGTGAAGGAATGGTTAGAGCGTGGAGTGAATGTGGCGGCCTGGGTGAAAGAGAAGGGGAAGGAAGTAGAAATTCAGGAAAGGCAGGGATGTATTGCAAGAAGTGCATATAATGATATGTTTGAAAGGTGGCAGGTGCACGGGAGGACGCCAAGATACCTATGTAACAGCGAAGTAAGTAGGGAGGAAAAGGTCATCTTGGCGAGGGCAAGATGTGGGTCAGGCGAGAGAGGAAGGAAGAGCTGGATGGGAGAAAAGTATATTAGATGTGTGCTATGTGGGAGTGGAAAGGATACGTGGAGACATTTAGCAGAGGAGTGTGAGGGAGTGTGTGAGGAATGGGTGGGAAACAACAAAAAAGTGAATGAATGGATGAGAGAGGATGGGGCCGGGGTAAATATTCTGACGAGATTGAAGTGGGAGAAAGAAATTAGAAGGGAGTAAAAAAAAAGCAGGAAAGTGTATAGCATTATATTTGTATTAATATTTATATGCCAATAAAGGTCTTTTTTTTTTTTTTTTTTTTTGTATTTCCGAATCGTATGTTTGCAATCATTTTTAAAAAGTTCACAAAAACTGACGTTTGTTAATTTTATTTGACAGTTGTTTAATGTATAGCCCAATCAGAAAATTGAATAATTAATTGGGAACCAATCACCTGCCGAAACATAATGCGAGTAGAGAACCAATTACAGTACCGAAAACGAACTCTACATGAATTTGTTATCGCGGCAACAAAGTTCTCTAGAAGCTGATTGGTTCTAATTCGTCCGTGTTTCGGCACGGTGTCTTTGGCGGGATATAGTTGCGGCAACAAAGTTCTCTAGAAGCTGATTGGTTCTAATTCGTCCGTATTTCGGCACGGTGCCTTTAGCGGGATATAGTCGCGGCAACAAAGTTCTCTAGAAGCTGATTGGTTCTAATTCGTCCGTGTTTCGGCACGGTGCCTTTGGCGGGATATAGTCGAAAACATCTCCTCGTTGAGCCAAACAATATCCTAAATGATCATAAAATTCCTGTTAAGATAGCTTCAAAATGTCCAATTGACATGCATATTGCAGCAACAACCATAGCAATCAATAATAATAATCGAGATATAATACAAATTACATTACTCATATTCAAAATTTCAGGGGACAACGTGTATATATATAATATTGTAGAGTGTAACAGCCGTCACAGTTAGAGAAACCTGGGAGGTGGTGTAACGGGTAAGCGGCTGGGTCTGCTTAAGAAAACTCTTCTAAATTACTGCCAATATTTCGCCAATTTATTTTTCGCCTTCATCAGGGCTAATTTGTGAGGTTTTGAAAATTGGTGAACATCCGGAACATGGTTATATTTTGGAAATGAACAGCTATTTTTAAAACGATGAGAACGACACAAATGTATGATGATAACAGATTAAAGTTGAACAGAGAACCAAATGACAGAATCCATGCTATCCGTTGATGTCGGAACCAGCTGTTAATTTCCAATATATCACCATGTTCCGGATGTTCACCAATAAAATAAATTGGCGAAATATTATCAGTAATTTAGAAGAGTTTTCTTAAGCAGACCCAGCCGCTTACCCGTTCACCACCTCCCGTATATATACATATATATATATATATATATATATATATATATATAAGTGGGGATTCATGACCGGAATTTTAAATTTAGAAGTGTTTCGTGGGCCATCGGTCGGATAAGGTATTAATTATTACGAAAATGTGCAAATATATATGAACGCAAGTCTGAGACGAATCGTTTCGCTCTTTCGGAGCTCATCAGCCAGACGAACCGCGATTTCATACATATCTGCACACTTTTTGGATGTTCTATATATACTGTGAATGGAAATGATAGCGCTAGAGTTAACGCCACCATTTCTATGTATTATTTGCCACTGAGGGAGTTTGTCAACCATTTGCTCCTTCAGATTCGTTCGGTTAATTTTCCGACGAGAAGGGAAGGTTATTAACAACATATATATATATATATATATATATATATATATATATATATATATATATATATATATATATATATGTTGTAGCTGGTTTTCGGGTTATACTCCGCATATACCATATCCGCGAAAACATCAAATTAAATATATATATATATATATATATATATATATATATATATATATATATAAGTAACCTGGCGGCTACAATAAGACAATCTTTTGTTATTTATTAATCGTTTTAATTGTTAAGAAATATATTTAATTATTATTGCATCATTTTATAGGTATTTGCTAACACTCCATTTTCATCCGCAATAACACCAGATGTCATTTTGCTTAGTTATCATTCCATATTATTATAAATAGGACCGCAAGCCACGAGCGCACATTCATGCATTCATTATTATTATTATATTAAGAGTAGTAAGATGTAATCATTATTATTATATTCATTATATTGTTCGTCGTTATAAGTTATGTAATATTCAAATAAATCAAAAATTATTCGTGTCAAGAAAAAGTAAAAGTTTTTAAAAAACACCAAAACCAACCCGAAAAATATAATTGGCGCAGTCGTTCGGATTTTCCAAAGAGGGCCTGAGCGAATATCAAGCTCCTTTCGTTTCAACGATTAATTGGAAAGAAACCTACATCATCTCCGTCGCTTCCGCACCGAAGAGTCCTCCGAGCATCGAGGATCCAGCTCCAAGGGCAGCAGCACGAGAAGGCATCACCAGCTCACATCATTCCCTGGACGAATACCAAGGAGATGGACAGTGTGATAATATTTGGGTAAGCGTGTTATTTAGAGGCTCACTTTTATCTTGTTCGCGAATAATTTATGTCTGACGATAGTACAAATTCTGATTCTGAATTTTCCCCTTTAAATTTAAATTCTCCTATTAACTATCATTCACCAGTCGGTTTTGTTATTGACGAATTGATTCAAAGATTAGACAACATAAATTTAACAATGGCAAATATTGATTATCAATTATTAAAGTTAAATGTAGAAACTATTCCTGTTTTTAATGGTGACAGTGCTTTAACAGAAATTTTTATAACTCGATGTGAGGCCGTTTTGGCTGTGTTTAGACCCTTAAATAATGAACAAATTAACACATACTTAATTAATGCCATAATAGGAAAATTAAGAGATAGGGCTTTGATTACAATAGGATCGCGTACAGAATTAAACACTTGGCCCGAAATTAGGGACCATCTTCGCCAACGGTTTGGTGACTTAAGAAATTACGATTGCATTGTACAACAACTAATTAATCTAAAACCTGTAAAAAACGAAAGCTATCTAGATTTTGGAGAGAGATTGCAAATTTTGAGGAGTAAACTTTCAAGTAAGATAAATTCTTTACCCGTCTTAGAAATGACCGATGCCGCAAAACGTGTACATTTAGCCAGCTACGATGAGCTCGCATTAAAAACGTTCCTACGAGGTCTACGCGGAAATATGCAGAGTATTATTAGGTTAAGAAATCCAGCTAGTTTAGAAGAAGCTATTAATTTTGTTATAGAAGAAATTAATTTTCAAAATACATTAGACGGACAAAATTCTTCAAATTTAAATTTAAATATTAGGCATAATTTCCAAACGCCTAATCAAAGTATTAATAGACAAAATTTCGCTTCACAAAATTTTAATTCACAAAATTTTAATTCACAAAATTTTAATTCTCAATTTCGACAATTCCCGAGTCAACCGGTTCAACTAAATTTTCGCCACCAAAATCCGCGTCCACTTCCAACTAATCGACAAGTATTTGGTAGACCGCCAAACGATCAAATTAATAAAAGACCTTTTAATTTCAATCATAATTTTTCTAATAAGAGACCAAGAAATGAAAATAATTTTCATACGAATCATAATTATAATTATAATCGCGGACATTACCCGCAAAATCTTAATCAGCATGCACAACAAAGGCCGCCTCAGTTACCTAGTCCGACACCAATGTCGACTTCCACAACATATACGAATAACAGGCCAAGGTTATTTAATCTAGACGAGACGAAAGACAATAATGCTTTTATTAATAAACCGGGAGACGATAATAGAAATAACAAATCCAATTTTTTAGACGACAAAGCCTCGGAAATGTAATTGAATATTTAGGAATAATAAATAATAGCAGTAATTTACCATTTATAATAGATCCTAAAACAAATGTTAAAATTTTAATGGATTCCGGGAGCACCCGATCCTTTATTAGCCCACAATTAGCGTGTAAATTAAATAAAAATTTATTAAGTGATCCATTTGAAGTTACCAGCGCACATGGTACTTCTCGAGGAAAATATAGTGTTGATATTTCTTTAGAAAGTTTATTTAAAAATAATTCTGCTAAAAAATTAAAATGCTACGTGTTTGATTTTCATTCTTATTTTGATATTTTAATTGGAGTAGATAATATGATAAAACTTAAAGCTAGTGTAGATTTTTCAAAAAATTCTGTAGTAACTCCTTACTGCAAAATTCCATTTAATTTTGATTCAACATCTAACGTAAATCTTAATAATATCGAAAATAATAGTTGCAATGATATTAATAATTATATTAAAAATGATAATAATATTGAGAAAAATCAAAGTGATACAAATCGTAGTGATAATTCTAAATCTGTTGGACCACAAGTCATCAAGAGCATATTGGTGCCTGCACAAACCCAACAAATAATTGAATTTGAAATAGGTAATATGATAAACGGTGAAGCCGTAGTCCCTGAGATGGACCTTGTTAATATTTATTTACCTGAATGTATCACAACAGTTAAAAATGGCAAAGCTTGTTGTACTATAATTAATAAGACAGATATTAATAGAGATGTAACTCAAAAGAAACCATTTGTAGTGACGCCCATCAGCGAATATGATGTGGTACCTCATTCACCAAAAATAAATGGTAATAATAAGATAAATAATAAGAAAAGTAAATATAATAATTGTAATATGTTTAATACGTCTGATAAAAAGTTTGATTTTTCACAATTAAGATTAGATCACATGAATAATGAAGAGAAAGTCGCTATAAAAAAATTAATTTCTAAATATGCTGTAATTTTTCATTCCAAAAATAATAGTTTAACGTTCACAAATAAAATAAAACACCGGATTATTACGACTGACGAAGTACCAGTCTATACAAAAACATATAGGTATCCGGAAATTCATAAAGCGGAAGTCAGTAAACAAATTAACGAAATGCTTCAGCAAAATATTATAAGACCATCATTTAGTCCATGGTCTTCCCCTATCTGGATAGTCCCAAAAAAATTAGACGCATCAGGCCAGCGGAAATGGCGTGTTGTCTTTGACTACCGGAAACTAAATGATAAGACTGTGGGTGATCGGTACCCTCTTCCCAATATTACAGACGTTTTAGATAAATTAGGCAAGGCTCAGTATTTTACTACTTTAGATTTAGCGTCAGGTTTTCACCAAATCGAGATAGATGAACGTGACATTCCTAAAACCGCATTTAACACTGAACAAGGACATTAAAATTCCCAAAATTGAAGCAATATCTGGAAGCCCCGTGTTTATTAGTGCATCGAAACAAAAACTGGAAAACTACAACATAAACAATTTTACCATTCATCTTAAAAGACTGAAATTAGAAGACATGCCCGTGTTATCCCCAATGCCCCAAATTACAGAAACAGTTATACCCTTAAGCCCCAGTGCGTGGACACTCTCGTTATATGTGTTAGTGTTAATTTGTGCCCTAAATTTAGGAATCAAATTTTTTAAAGAAGAAACTTCGGCACGTTGCCCCCATGGACAATTCCCTAAATTCTCCACCCGGAGTGTGTCGAATCTAAGGGGGTAGGAGTAACCTGGCGGCTACAATAAGACAATCTTTTGTTATTTATTAATCGTTTTAATTGTTAAGAAATATATTTAATTATTATTGCATCATTTTATAGGTATTTGCTAACACTCCATTTTCATCCGCAATAACACCAGATGTCATTTTGCTTAGTTATCATTCCATATTATTATAAATAGGACCGCAAGCCACGAGCGCACATTCATGCATTCATTATTATTATTATATTAAGAGTAGTAAGATGTAATCATTATTATTATATTCATTATATTGTTCGTCGTTATAAGTTATGTAATATTCAAATAAATCAAAAATTATTCGTGTCAAGAAAAAGTAAAAGTTTTTAAAAAACACCAAAACCAACCCGAAAAATATAATTTATATATATAGGGTGAGTTTTTTTCGATGTTCTCTATGGGGATCTCGGAAACTATAAGAAATAGAGAAACGGTTAAATGGGGAAAGAAGTGTAGATTTACGAGACGAATAAAATTCCACTTTCAAAGTTTTCAAAAAAGTCAAGGGTAACTAGATATTTTAAGTAAAAAGTGTCAATTTTTTCAAATCAATGTATCTCGGTTATTATAACAGATAGAAAAAAACTGTGGAGGACAAAGTTTTAGATAATTTTATGTAGATTAAAAAAAATAATCGGAAAATTTTTATCGCCATTATTTTCCGAGATATGACGCAAACTTATATTTTTTTAAATGGAAACCATAGTTGGCTATGGCCTCATTCAAAAGGTAATTTTTTTCTCTTTAATCCAATATGACATACGACATAGTTATTTCTAAAAATAAGTGAGTTATAGTAATTTTAAGTTTTATTATACATAAAAAATGGGTAGCCATGAAAAAGATGAAAGTAAAACAATTGCAGTTGTTTATAGTAATAGCAATATTGTAATTATTAGTTTTGAAGTTAAATAAAAATGAAAAACAAGCGTAAGAATAATAATTTTGTAATTATCAAATGGTCTACTGTATGTGGTACAAACACATTTGACAAGAGGATAATACGTTTCTTACAAAAATATTATGTACAGATGAATCGCGGTTCACTAATTGTGGTATTTTTAATCGCCACAATGAACATAGATGAACTCAAGAGAGTCCACGAGAAGTTTCACAGACAAAACTACAAATTAAATTTGGGTTTAATCCATGGTGTGTTTGGATTAATAATTCTCGGTTCATATATTTTTGAAAGCTCAGTAAGTGAAAATGATTACTTTCATTTTCTTCAGAAAACATTTGAAGAGATTCTCGATTGTTTAAATTTATCATTACAAGCAAAATTGAAATGGTTTCAATATGACGGTGCTCCACCTCATAACATGTTGGCTTTACAAATTATTTAAATGTTGCTTTTCCTAACTCATAAGTGGGAAGAAATAAACCAATCCCAGGGCCACCTAGATCTCCCGATCTGCGCGTTTTAGAATTTTTTCTGTGGGGTTATGTAAAAAACAAAGTATATGAAAAATCATATCAATCCGTGGAGGATCATAAACTAGCTGTTATTGAAACATTCAATTCAATTTACATCAAAATAGTCAAAAAGCCATAAATTCAATTTTAAAAAGATATAATTTATGTCATAATAGTATTAATAGTGGACTCTTTGACCATTTTTTTTAATATTAAAATTTCTTTCCCATTGTATATTGATAATTACAGAATTAATACATGCTGTTGTTTCATTTTGGTTTATCTCTGTAAAACGAATAATTACAATATTGCTATTATTATAAACAACTGCAATTGTTTTACTTTCACCTTTTTCATGGCTACCCATTTTTTATTTATAATAAAATTTAAAATGACTATAACTCACTTATTTTTAGAAATAACTATGTCGTATGCCATATTGGATTAAAGAGAAAAGAATTACCTTTTGAATGAGGCCATAGCCAACTATGGTTTCCATTTAAAAAAATGTTAGTTTGCGTCATATCTCGGAAAATAATAGCGATAAAAATTTTCTGATTATTTTTTATTAATCTGCATAAAATTATCTAAAACTTTGTCCTTTGCAGTTTTTTTCTATCTGTTATAATAACCGAGATATATTGATTTGAAAAAATTGACCCTTTTTACTTTTTTCAAAATATCAAGTTACCCATGACTTTTTTGAAAACTTTGAAAGTGGAATTTTATTCGTCTCGTAAATCTACACTTCTTTCCCCATTTAACCGTTTCTCTATATCTTATAGTTTCCGAGATCCCCATAGAGAACATCGAAAAAAACTCACCCTGTATATATGGTATATATATACCGGGTGTGGCACTTAAGACGCCTCGGACCATAGCTCCTTTACGATAAAAGCTATCGAAAAAATCTAAGAGCAAAGTGGTGCATAATTACCGTCGCTATGTTTCAAAAATATTTCTAATTATCAGTGGCGTGCCGTACTCCAGTGGCGTACCAAACTTATGTTTTTTTTTTAATGGAATGCCCTATTTTTTTATTGTAGATTTGGAAAGTGCTCGGAGAGTACTTATTTTTTTATCTAACATGTTATACCCTTCACTTTAGCGGTTTCGCTGTTATAACCCCTTCTTTCAAAATTGTGCCCCATTTTTGAGATTTTTTTGTAGAGAAACTAATTGACGCCGGCGCCTAAATTTTGAATTGAGGTACAGGTTAAGACCTCGTATAACTTCACATAATTTTTTTTCGGGTAATTTATGGAAAAAAAATAATTTTTGATTGATCTTCGCATGTTGTCATTTTTTTCGAAAATTTCAAATGGCACCCCCCTAAAAAAATACGGCGTTGTACAGCCAAAACTCAAAATTTTTCATTGGTACAAAAAAATACACATTGCAAAAAAAAAATGTTATGTACATTTTAATTGTCAAACATAACCTAAACGTGCATTTAAAGTGCTGTTAACTTTAATAAGTAATTCGAATATGTTTACTCAAGAACAGAAAATGTTTTTATTAGAATCTTATTTTCACAGCCGCCTTCGTTTGGAAAATGGAGAATGGAAGTATTCAATGAAACTAACGTCGCAAGAATTTCATACAAGATTTCCGCATGAATAATTACAATACGTTTTCTCGTGATGTAAATGTTTTCGCGATACATGATTGGTGCAACACAGAAGGGGTGCAGGCAGACCTAGTGTAAAAAATGAAAATATTGTACAAAACGCAAGAATCACTATAGAAGGAGAACCTTCGACATCCGTTAAGAGATTGGCACAACGTTTGAATGTAAGCAGAGGAACATGTCACAATATTCTCATTGATAATCTTGGATTATTACCCTACAAAATGCAGATGTATCAAGAACTTTTGCCGCCTGATTATGTACGAAGAGTGAATTTCTGCAGATATTTCCTTGGAAATCATAACAATAACGATATACTGGATCGTACTTTCTTCACAGATGAGGCGTGGTTTCATTTAAATGGCTACGTGAACTCCCAGAATATGCGAATGTGGTCTGATAATAACCCGCATTATTTTAGGGAAACAACCATGCATCCTGTGAAGATTGGGATCTGGTGCGCGATATCTCGAAGGAGATTAATTGGACCGATATTTTTTGAAGGAAACATAAACGCAGAAATGTATCGTCAAAATAGTCTCGAACCTTTTATAAATGAACTCCATGACGATGAGCTTCAATACGGATTTTTCCAACAAAATTTGGCACGACCTCATGTTTCTTATGCTACCTTAGCATATTTGCGAGAATTCTTTGACGATAGATTAATAAGTATGGATTTGTATCCTCCACGTTCTTGTGACTTAACTCCCATGGATTTCTTTTTATTTTCTTATTTAAAGAATACAATCTTTAAAACACAAGTTCATTCCTTACAGGATTTAAAAGACAATATTTCTAGACAATGCAGATTAGTGGATGAAACTATGTTAAGTAATGTTTTTGATAACTTGATAAGACGTGTTCGTTTATGTTTACAAGTTAATGGAGAGCATTTTTAACAGCTCCTATAAATTTTAAATGTAATATATCTCTTGTTTTAAATTTATAAACTTTAAATAAAATTTGTAATTTGTGTTTTTCTTTGCTAAAATCAATTTCTGTCAAATTTAAACAAATAGGTTAATTAATAATTGTTGGACTCCCGTTTCTTATTTTGATGTTTTGTAACGGGAGTCCAACAATTATTGTAGTACCAGGTGCCCATAACGTCGTTTCATACTTTATAAAAATTAACCTATTTATTTAAATTTGACTCTTCGGATATAATCAGACGGCAAAAGTTCTTGATACATCTGCACTTTGTGAGAATAATGAGAATAATGTGACATGTTCCTCTACTTATGGTACATGCAAACGTTACGCGAACCTACTAACTGATATAGAAGGTTCTCATTCTATAGTTATTCTTGCGTTGTGTACAACATTTTCATTTCTTACACTAGGTCCGCCTGCACCCTTTCTGTGTTACACCGATCTTGAATTGCGAAAACATTGAACAATAGTTCTGACACCACGAGAAAACTTACTGTTGTAAACAATTACATGCGGAAATCTTGCATGAAATTCTTGTGTCGTTGGTTCTATTCTCCATTTTCCAAACGAGGGCCGTTGCGACAATAAGTACCTAATAAAAACTTTTTCTGTTCTTGAGTAAACATATTCGAATTACTTATTGAAGTTAACAACACTTTAAATGCACGTTTAGGTTATGTTTGACAATTAAAATGTCAGTTCATTTATTTGGCACATGTAAGAATCGACCTACGTTTTTGATTTCAACGCCACCCGGGACAGCAATAATTGTTGGACACCCGTTATATATATATATATATATATATATATATATATACAGGGTGGGCCACGAATAACGACCATTAAAAGTTTACGGGGTTCCTGCAAGAGGAAATATTTGAAAAAATTCAACATTGTACGGTTAATTCCGGTTATACCGGAAACGGCTACCAACTTTGTTATTTTAAATGGAACATACTGTATATTATTTTATTTTTAATTCCTTGTTCGATTGCCTACCACTCCATATGGGTTTATGTCCACTTAACTTTTACAGTTTTTGATTTAATAATTTATTTGTCAAATATTGACCTGAAATAGATGTTTAGAAGAATGCCTATAAATTCTAGTAGGTACAAGATAGATACACGAGCGGCATCTTGTATTGTACCTAATCGATTCCTCTAGAACGGAAAATAATTGACATGTGTCAATTTTGACAGTTGGTATATCAAAAATAGCAATATTTCAGCGCCCAATTTAAAACATCATATTTCAATTTTTCAAATGGAATGGCCAATATTTTATCTCATATTGTGATTCGCAAGACAATTTGCTACAAAAAAATATTATACATCTCTATATCTAGAGCCAGTAGTTTTTGAGTTATTTCGAAATTTGTTTCCTCTCACATTTCGATAATTCCTGTTCTATTCAAACGGGCACCATCATAGGCTTCTGTCTATATTTTTTATTGAATCGAATTGGGAAAAAATTCGTCCGACTAATATTAATATTAATAACTATTAGAAATTATGTATTTATTTGTCATACATGGCCAGTGCGACAGAATTGTTGAGAGAACTTGCAGTACATTCAACGAAACTTATCTCCAGTTACAACTAACAGATATGAGGAGATCGCAATCAACCGTACAATGTTGATTTTTTTCAGATTTTTCCTCTTGCAGGAACCCCGAAAACTTTTAATGGTCGTTATTCGTGGATCACCCTGTATGTACACGTTGTCCCCTGAAATTTTGAATACGGGCTATTGAATGCATTACTTGTTGCTTAGCTATCACGCTTGTAATAAAATAGGGAATCAAAATGAAACATATTTACATGACATTTTATATTACTATTCTAACAATCACAATTCTGACGTAACGAATAACAAATAACTACAATGTTCACCTTATTAAATGTTCGAAAACATCTCCTTGTTGAGCCAAGCGATATCCCAAACGATCATAAAATTCCCATTTTGAAGCTATATAAGTCAAATTGACATTCATTTGCAGCAACAACCATGGCAACCAATAATAATAATCGAGATGCAATACAAACACATTACTCATATTCAAAATTTCTGGGGACAACGTGTATATATATACAACGTGTCCACATAAGTATGCAACAAATGGGAACATGTTTTATTATTAATTTCTCAGAAAATTTTATTCTTTATAAAAGTTATTGCTTCATCCTAAACATACAAAAAAGACAAAACAAATGACATACGGTTTTAGTCAACAAAAATTTAATTTCTTTAAAATTAACAACCTTTACGATATAATTCCTTTAATAAAAATCACTCGATGTGATCCCCTTCCCTCTCAATAGATAAATTTGTTCTAGTCTCAGAAAAAACTCTGATTTTTAACCACCCCCATAAAAAGTAATTAAGTAGATTTAGATCAGGTGAGTGAGCAGGCCGTGGAAATTTTGAAAGTCTTCCTATCTATTTCTCATTAAATTGTTCATTTAAATATTCAACTACGACACGAGCACTTTGTGCAGGTGCCCCATCCTACAAAAGCCAAAGAAAATTTCTTGGAGCCAAAGGTAACATATAAAATTAATTTTCCAATTCCATATTTAAAATCTCTAAATATCTTTCTGAATTTTAATTATGCCGAAATATGTAAGATAAAACTACACAATTTGTAGTAAATGTAGCTTCATCCGTAAACAGGATCTTCTTAGGAAATGTTCTATCAATTTCTATTTCATCTTGTACCATGAAATAAAATCTAGAACGATTGTCTTAATCATGTTCTTGCAAAATTTAAACATATCTTGGTTTAAATGCTTCCAACTTATTTCCCAATTATATTATTATTATTATTTCAGGCTTTATAACTAGGCTTTGCAAGATATCCACATTCCTTACTGGTTTAGTACGTTCTTTTTAAAATGCAATTCAAAATTTCCGGCCCTTTTAAATTGCTCTAAAATTCTTGACACTTGTAAATAACTGATTCTCTTTTCGGGGTGCCTGCCGTTAAAAATTTCAGCTGCTTCTTTGCAGATATTATAGTTATCGTCACATATTAGCACCAACTCTGCTCTGTCTTGTAAAGTTACTCGGTCTACCATAATTTATACAGATACGTCAAAACTAAGGACACTTGATAAAATACGTTTAAAAAGTGCAAAAGTTATAAAAATTGTTATTATCTTTCTAATTTAGCGTTGAATGTCATTTTTAATGTCTTTTTTGTATGTTTAGATCGAGGACCAATTTTTATAAAGAATAAAATTTTCTGAGAAATTAATAATAAAAAGTTATTAAAATCCTTCAGTTCGTTGTAGAAAATTAAATAATAAATTTAAAAATACGAAACATTTCGTGAATCTACAACAATGAGTCTTACTAAGACTACAAAACAAATTAATTTGAAACAACTACTTCTCTAGCTAATACTTCGACAGACATTGAATAATACAAATTAATTTGCGTGTTACAAATAGTACAACTATCAAAGCAACACTAATTTGAATGAAATTATTTCTGTTGAATAAACTAATAAATGATAAAATGTACTTTAGATTGTTTAAATGTAACTATAACATGAAAAATTATGAAAAATGAATTTTAAAACTGATTTCATTAAATTAAATTAGCAAAAGCAATTAAAAAATCTAGCATTCAAGTTTATAATCATCTGCAGACACGTGTTTCGAACTTTCGCTCTCTTCAGTACAGCTTTATTATAAAATTGATTTTAAATACAAATAAAAACACTTACTAAAATAAATATAATGAAATATGATAATAAATATAATGAAATATAACTAACTTACTCAGATATGTACGGCAACTGACACAAGAATGAAATATAATCGACTGAAGGTCTGAATTTATACCTGAGGTGGATTAGTGAATTCTACAGAAATCATTACGTTCGGGATTAAGGAAAAATACCCACTTGGAGCATAATTGAATAATAAAATGTATTAAAATCCTTCAGTTCGTTGTAGAAAATTAAATAATAAATTTAAAAATACGAAAATATTTCGTGAATCTACAACAATGAGTCTTAAAACTACAAAACAAATTAATTTGAAACAACTACTTCTCTAGCTAATACTTCGACAGACATTGAATAATACAAATTAATTTGCGTGTGCAAGAGGAAAAATCTGAAAAAATTCAACACTTGATACGTTTAAAAAGTGCAAAAGTTATAAAAATTGTTATTATCTTTCTAATTTAGCATTGAATGTCATTTATAATGTCTTTTTTGTATGCTTAGATCGAGGACCAATTTTTATAAAGAATAAAATTTTCTGAGAAATTAATAATAAAAAAGTTTCCCATATGTTGCATACTTACGTGGACACGTTGTATATATATATATATATACCGTGTGTCCCGTTTGAAGACGCATCATAGGGAATTCCCATGTAAAATTTTCAATTGCAGTTTGTATCTCTATTAATGAATGAAAATGATCAGAATAAAATTAGAATGATTCTTTTATCTACTAGAGATATTTTGAAGGTTTTATTTTTGTTTCATTTTCATTTTTAGTCAAAATATACCTTAAAATGTCTAAGCAAATATTTGATAATAAGATCCTCAAAATAGTAGTTGCTGTGAAAAGTCAGTGCTTGTCATCCAAAGTGTATAACCCACAAATAAATAATTAATTTTAAAATGAGTGCTTACAACACAGAAGGAAAAGTTCAGTGCTTTGAAAAGTCAGTGTCTAAAATTACAGATGGCGAGTTCAAAGGCACAAATCCATAATTCTTGTTGAAACTAGTTAACACAAAGGTACAATTGCCCGAAACAATAAAACTCTTTTTAGTATTTCTCATTTATTTTGTACAAAATTTCAAAACCGTATCCAGTTAAATTATAATTATTATACTATTCCAAACTTAGAAAGAATGCTTATGTAAAGAATAAACATAAAGTGAAACCTATAAATACTTTAATTTGCTTTGAATAAAAATAAAACTAACAACGCTATTTTTAAAATTCATCCTCATACATTAAGTTTTTGTAGATATTCACTTCTTGATGTTACAATATGAAGAATATTTTGAGACCATTGACGATTATTTTGTTTATTAGAATGTACATTCATCTGTAAAACACGCACTATTCGGAAATGTCTTATTCTCGTTACACTTTTTCATAATAATTTAACAAAATTTAGATCTTGAATCAGGATCCACTGCTCAGTTCTTTATGATTTTGGATTTTATAAGGTCGGTAACTATAAGCTTACACTTGGTTTTAGATATACTGTTATCCTTGCAACACATTTGTTACAGTTTCTTCTTTATTCCTAACAATATGTTCATCGTTTACACAACCATTATCCTCAAATTTCTGATCAATTCTAATAATTGTTGATTGACACGGCACCGGACAGGTTTTAAAATTTATACTAAAATGTCCGTCAAAACTCAATTTGATGATCTGAACTTTTTCTTTGTGGTATAAGCACTTATTTTGAATTGAATTATTTGTTTGTGGCTTAATCAATTTAGATGACACACATTTCATAGCAACTACTATTTTGAGGATTTTATTATCGAATATTTCTTCGCATTTTTTAAGCTATATTTCGATTAAAAGTAAAGATGAACCAAAAGTAAAACCTCCAAAATAATCTTAGTAGATAAAAGAATCATTCTAATTTTATTTTGATAATTTTTGTTCAATAATAGAGATACAAACTACAATTGAAAATTTTACATGGGAATTCCCTATGATGCGTCTTCAAACGGGACACACGGTATATATACAGGGTGTCCCGTTAATGCGGGGAAATGGCTGGACCATAGATTCCTGAGGTCAAAATATGACGATTTAATGCAACTTATCTATATCCAAAAATTTACGGTTAAGCCGGAATTTGGCTTCAAAGTTTAATTTTTTTTTATTTCTTTTGTTTATAACAATTGAACGATTTATTTGATTTGAATGAAATTTATTTTTAATAACTACCATAATATAATATACCATTTCGGTTATTATGATTATTATTGGTTAACAAGAAGTATAAGAAACAGTAGTACCACCACTTAAAAACTAAAATATTTTTTTATTGGTGGATCTAATAAAAACTAAAAAAATACTGCTTGAAAGACTGTTTAATTTAAAAACTTTTTCATCTCTTAATAATATTTGATATCTTTTACGGTTTTCTCACAAAAAAATAAAATATATATTTTTTATCTAGTAAAAACAAAATCTAGGTTTTCATCGAATCGTAAATAAATGTTTTTCGTGGCCGTCTTTGTTAAAAAAATGTAAATTATGTATAATAATAATTATTTAGTGTCTTTTAACAATTAATTTTTAACTTTATTATAGTTCATAAATATTCATATTTGGAACAAACAGCTATCTTGTTTTTATTAGGATTTTGCAAAGAAAATTGTTTGAAAAGTGTTAGATGTTGTTTTGATTTATTTTATTAATTGATATTATTTAATTTTTATTCAATTGAGTAAGTTTATTTACTTATTAATGAGTGCATAATGAGTATACTATATTCATATTTTATTTTTTTGTACAAAAACCGTACAAGATATCAAAAACTAGTAAGAGTCAAAAAAGTTTTTAAATCTAATGTCCTTTCAAACAGATTTTTTTGGATTTTATTGGATGCACCAATAAAAAACTATTTTAGTTTTTAAGTGGTGGTACTACTGTTTTTTACACTTCCTGTCAATCACTAATGTTCACAATAACTGAAATGATGTATAATATTATTGTACTTATTAATAATAAATTTCATTCAAATCAAAGAAAGCGTTCAATTGTTATAAACAAAAGAAATAAAAAATGTTGAAACTTTGAAGCCAAATTCCGGCTTAACCGTAAATTTTTGGATATAGATAAGTTGTGTTAAATCATCATATTTTGACCCCAGGAATATATGGTCCAGCCATTTCCCCACATTAACGGGACACCCTGTATATATATATACAGGGTGTCCCGTTAATGCGGGGAAATGGCTGGACCATAGATTCCTGGAGTCAAAATATGATGATTTAACGCAACTTATCTATATCCAAAAATTTATGGTTAAGCCGAAATTTGTCTTCAAAGTTTCAAAAATTTTTATTTCTTTTGTTTATAACAATTGAACGCTTTATTCAATTTGAATGAAATTTATTATTAATAACTACCATAATACCACCACTTAAAACTAAAATTTTTTTATTGGTGAATCCAATAAAAGCTAAAAAAATATTTCTTGAAAGGCCAATTAATTTTAAAACTTTTTTGTATCTTAATAATATTTGATATCTTTTACGGTTTTGGCACAAAAAAATAAAATATGAATATGGTATGCAGATTTGCACTCATTAATAAGTAAATCAACTTATTCAATTGAATAAAAATTAAATAATATCAATCGATACAATAAATCAAAACAACATCTAAATCTTTTTAAACAATTTTCTTCGCAAAAAATCTTCTTGCTGCAAATGTGAATATTTATGAACTATAATAAAGTTAACAATAAATGATTTAAAGACACTCAGTAATTATTATTTTACATAATTTACATTTTTTAAACAAAGGCGACCACGAAAAACATATATTTTCGATTTGATGGAAAACTAGATTTTGTTTCTACTAGATAAAAAATATGTATTTTATTTTTTTGTGCGAAAACCGTACAAGATATCAAATTTTATTAAGAGACAAAAAAGTTTTAGAAGAACATTCTCTTTTAAGCAATATTTTTTAACTATTTTAGTTTTTAAGTGGTGGTACTACTGTTTTCTATGTATTATACTAAGGTAGTTATTAATAATTAATTTCATTCAAATCGAATAAAGCGTTCAATTGTTATAAACAAAAGAAATAAAAAAAATTGAAACTTTGAAGACAAATTCCGGCTTAACCATAAATTTTTGGATATAGATAAGTTGTGTTAAATCATCATATTTTAACCCCAGGAATCTATGGTCCAGACATTTCCCCGCATTAACGGGACACCCTGTATATATATATGTTATATTTGATGTTTTCGCGAGTGTAATCTGTTCTGACGGTTTTTCGGGATACTCCTCGTGTTTTGTTCGTTGAGGTTACTCGACGTTTCGGCGACATCTCATTCGCCATCTACTGAAGTTTTGATAATTTCGAATTGATGTTTGTTGTCGTGGCGTGTTGTATTTATAGGTGAATTCGTCTTGTTCTGCTGCGTGTGATTGGTCCATTAACGGTGGGTGGGGAATCGTCTGTGTTTGTGAGATTAGGCGTCCCTGTGTTTCTTGAAGTCCTGTTAATCTGATTATCGTCGGTCGTTCTATGTGCAAGACGCGGCCTACAAAATAGTGAAGACTGAACCGACAACATACCTCGAAAAAGTAACAAAAACAAAAATAAACAACTCGAACCTACCGGAAGACATTTAAAAGTCTATCATTCCACGAGAAAAATCTTCAACATGCCCCAAACTCTACGAACTTCCAAAAATTCACAAAGACGGTAACCCACTGAGACATATAGTTACCTCCAGGGGATCACCAACATACTCCCTTACATCGCAAAGGAATGGCAACCCTTAGCGGAAAAAATGGATTCGTTTGTCAAAAACGAATATATACAGGGTGACTGACGAAAAACCTTTGGTGCTGTATCTCGCTTATTTTTGATCCGATTTGAATAAATAAAACATCAAATTAAATGATTTTTAAAAGACTTTAATATGAAATGTACTGATATTTTTTCTTGCATCAAGTTTTGACAAAAGACGATTTTTTTTTCAAATTGCACTGTATATATATTTTGTATTGATCCGCAAGGAGATTTTTTTTAAATCTAAATTTGTAAACGATTTTATCCATTCATCAAACCAAAGTCGAGAAATTGAGGATTAAAAAAAATCAAATACCCATAGTAAACAATATACAGAGCCTATTCCAAATGTCAAAAGTGACAGTGTAAGTCATTGGTACAATACTGCAATGATTTTTAATAATTTCATAATAAAAATGTTGCAAGATTTCAAAAACTGAAAAACGATTTCTGTAGAAGCACAAAATTCTAGTACAGTGTTTGAAATATTGCAACATTTTAATTATGAAATAATTAAAAATCGTTGCAGTATTGTATCAATGGCTGTCACTGTCACTTTTGACATTTAAAATAGGGTCTGTATATTGTTTACAATGGATACTTGACTTTTTATTTATTTTTTTAATCCTCAATTTCTCGACTTAAGTTTGATGTATGGATAAATTTGTCTACAATTTTATATTCAGAAAAAAAATCTCCTTGCGAATCAATAAAAATATATATACAGTGCAATTAAAAAAAATGTTGATCGTATTTTGTCAAAAACTGGGTTTTTCGTCAGTCACCCTGTATATATATATATATATATATATATATATATATATATATATATATATATATATATTGTCCAGACTTTTTGGCTGATCCTGTAAACTAAATTTATCTTTATTCTGCTAGTTTTTAAAAAATACTAAAACTTTTGTATCTTAACATTCTTCGCTAGCTAACATATCTTACTTTAGGATTTATCCGACCGTTTCCATACATATCAGCGACTGAATATGTATTCAGTGCTTTCTAAAAGTAACGGATAAATTCTGTAAAGTCGTAAATAAAAATATTTCAGAAAAATGCTTTGACACGTCAATTTTTGTTTTTAAATTACTATCCTGACATACCCTTTTTGGCCCCCACTGCTTGACCCCTAAGAGGTGGTAACCCCAACTTTAAAAATTCATATAGCAAAGTACGTGCGATACCTCAATTGATAGATTTTTTTATTCTGAATACAACGAAAAAAAAAAGTATCAAAATCTATATTTACCAAAATATATTCAAAGAAGGGCGTCAATATTCGAGTAGGCGCTCTTGAATCGGGAATATCTGTATCGTTACAACAATTGCAACTTGTTTTAATTGTGTCAAAGGCAATTTAGAGTTTGTGGTAATTGAAGAAATAGTAGCAAAATAAGACTTTTGAAACCGAAAGAATCGAAGTTTTAATGATGATTGGGTTTGGAGATTGAAGCCGGTCGAATAGAATACAAATTTCGCAATGTCGGACATGTACGGAATCAATCTAAGGCCAGACGTCTATTAGCCTTAAATGAAAAATTTTAGTGCTGCAAGAAAATCCATATTTAACCCCTGCAGAGGTCGCTTCACAAGTTGGTACATCAAAAAGTACAGTGTCCAGATTATTTGGAAAACACAAATATCACCCGTATGAAGTGTACTTGGTATAAGAATTGTCCGATAATGACTTTGATCGACAAGTACAATTTTGTGAGGCAATAATGGAACTCTCTAATGCAAATCCTTGCTTAATTAGAAACATCGTATTTTTTGATGAAGAAGCATTTAGCCTGAATGATAACGTCAATCCTAATCCGCATTGAATGATGGAAACGAACAAACAATATCCTCAAAAACTTAATTTATGGGCAGGTGTGGTGGGTTCTGATATTATTGGAACATACTTTCATGATATGACCCGATAACAGAATTTGGTTATAGCAAGACGGTGCGCCTCCACATTATGCAGGACCAGTTCAAAAATACCTCAATCTAGTATTTCCATATCGATGGATTGGTAGACGAGAACATATTGAATGGCTAGCAAGTTCGCCAAAATTAACCCTACTAGATTATTTTCTTTGGGGCTTTTAAAAACTAAAGTTTATTTCATAGACCTCCAAATATTGAGGCGTTAAAGTAAAGAATTCATGAAGAAATTCACTTAATTACTCCAGAAATGTTAGACAATGTTTAACACGCTTTTGTGGTTAGATTAGGGCATTGCCTCTTCGTTAAGGGGCAGCACTCTGAACATTTAATTAATTAAATTTTGTTATTCCTTCAATTTTATAAACAAATGCATTTTTATATGTTGTTTCCGTGATTTTTTTGATTTTTTTTGCGGAAATATCCGTTTTGAGGTCTCCTGAGTCCATTACACTAATTTCTGGAAACAAAATGGTGATGTGGCCATCATAGTACTTTCCCTATATTTTACTCAAAAACTATAAGGTTTACGCAAAAAGATATTCTTAATAATTTGTTCACTTTTGAATTCTCTACAATTATTTGTTACATAAATTTCGTGTAACTTTAATAGTTTATTAGAAATTAGCAAAAATGTCAAAATTTTCAATTTTTTTTCTCGAAAGTTAAGAATTTTACGAAAAAAATCTGTCCGTTAGTGCTGTATCTCAAAAACAATGATCTGATGGAGATGAAACTTTAAACTTTAGGTTTTATCGTTCAAAACTGGAACTGAAAAGATTTTGGTGAACATTCATAAACCGGAAGTGGATGTTTACTCGAGACCGTTTTTTTGTTGTTTTCCGATATTTTTTTAGTGTGAAAAATTTTACAAAACTTTTCAAACAAAATCTAAAGGGAATGAAGAACTGAGCAAGTTTTATTAAAATATATTCTTTGTAAAATTCTTAATCAATAACTACACGTGACTATAGTTTCGACTAACAGCTTACATTACATTGCATTATCAAACATAAAGTGTTTTAAAATTGCGGAGTCTAATCTATTTATACAAAACAGTTAAATCGAAGCATGTACGTTACGTCAACTTGGTCGTTAAGTAGAGAAATTCCCGGATTAGTTTTAGCTTTTAAGTCTATAAATTCCAAATTTTTTTTATGTCTATTTCCAATTAAACAATTAAACATTGTCGAACTTAATTTGCTATATTAACAAATATTGACGTTACATTTTTCAAGAGCTCTTTGATTTTTGAACTTAAAATTCCAAAATAAGTGATTGACTTAATTTTTAACCCTTTCTGATTGTTCTGATTAAATTTATATAAGTATTTGTTAAGACGCTTAATTTGAGATTTATTAATTGATGGTCGCTTCTTTATATCCATTATTAATTGCAATATTTTTTATTGTGCGGATTTCATTGGTAAAGGCTTGTGAACTTAGAGAAATATTGAGGGCTCTATTAATCATTGAATTGAAACTTGCTAATTTGTGTTTTTGTGGGTGTCGGAAATAATTTGGATTGGTTGAATCGGTATATGTAGGTTTTCTGTAAATGTTAAATATTAATTTATTGTTTATTTTATTAAATGAAAGATCTAGAAAATTTATTGAACTATTAAATTCTGATTCTACAGTAAATTTGATTGATGGATGAAATGGAATTTATGAAATTAAGAAATTATTTGATTTGTCTCTCTGTACTTTTAAAACATGCAAGAATGTTGATATATCTGAACGACCACTTTATATGTTTTTTCCTTAAAGGACAATTTAGTATTTGTTTTGTTAAATGATCCATAAAAATTTCGGTTAATAAGGGGCTAACCAGTGAGCCTATTGCTAGTCATTCGTATTGTAAATATAATGCATTGTTAAAAGTGAAATAATTGTGGTCTAGTATAACTACAGTGATAGCTAAATATTCTGACTAACCACAAAAACAAAATCCCAAGCAGCCCAAAAAACTATCAAAGCAGCGGAAAGGACATGGCTAAAAGAAGCCAAATTCTGCAGAGACATAACCATAATATATATTGATGTCTTACATACGGAAATCATCCACCATCTCCATCCCGTGGAATTCGATCTGCTTGAAGACTACATCCGAGGAAAAATGAGCAAGATTGCATACGAGAAGTCAAGAATTCAAAAGAAAAAAATAGAAAAACTTCGAGCCAAAAAAACAGTAAGTTATCCAACCCCTCCGTGAGAAAACTTTTATAATAGATTGATAAACAAAACAAATGTTCATTTTACCGATAGAGAAACATTTATCATCAAGTCAGGCCCCAAATACAGGATGTCCCGTTAATGCGGGGAAATGGCTGGACCATAGATTCCTGGGGTCAAAATATGATGATTTAACACAACTTATCTATATCCAAAAATTTACGGTTAAACCGGAATTTGTCTTCAAAGTTTCAAAATTTTTTATTTTATTAGTTTAAACAATTGAACGCTTCATTCAATTTGAATTAAATTAATTATTAATAACTACCTTAGTATAATACATCATTTAAGTTATTATGAACATTAGTGATTAACAGGAAATATAGAAAACAGTAGTACCACCACTTAAAAACTAAAATATTTTTTTATTAGTGCATCCAATAAAAACTAAAAAAATACTGCTTAAAAGAGAATTTGATTTTAAAATTTTCTTGTCTCTTAATAAAATTTGATATCTTGTACGGTTTTCGTACAAAAAATAAAACATATTTTTTTTATCTAGTAAAAACTATCTAGTTTTCCATCAAAACGAAAGTATATGTTTTTGTGTGGCCGTCTTTGTTTAAAAAATATAAATTATGTAAAATAATAATTACTGAGTGTCTTTAAATCATTTATTGTTAACTTTATTATACTTCATAAATATTCACATTTGCAGCACACAGATTTCTTGCTTGTATTAGGATTTTGCGAAGAAAATTGTTTTAAAAGTGGTAGATGTTGTTTTGATTTATTGTATCAATTGATATTATTTAATTTTTATTCAATTGAATAAGTTGATTTACTTATTAATTAGTGCAAATCTGCATAGTATATTCATATTTTATTTTTTGTGCAAAAACCGTAAAAGATATCAAATATTATTAAGGTACAAAAAAGTTTTAAAATTAGTCTTTCAAGAAATATTTTTTTAGCTTTTATTGGATGCACCAATAAAAAAATATTTTAGTTTTTAAGTGGTGGTACTACTGTTTTTTTTATACTGCCTGTCAATCACTAATGACCATAATAACTGAAATGATGTATTATATTATGGTAGTTATTAATAATACATTTCATTCAAATCGAATAAAGCGTTCAATTGTTATAAACAAAAGAAATAATTTTTTTTGAAACTTTGAAGACAAATTCCGGCTTAACCATAAATTTTTGGATATAAGTTATGTTAAATCATCATATTTTGACCCCAGGAATATATGGTCCAGCCATTTCCCCACATATATGTCATGTTGACATTAATCAAATATTTACACAAATTTTACAAATTTTAAGCTGAATGCTTAATACATCGAATATAAAATAAAATAAATATCTACAGTTGTAGATAGAAGTAGAAGAAATTCTCCAGAATTCCAATAAATGGAAACATTCTATATGGGTTTGACTGGAAGAACATTCCGAAGAATGAAGTCCGCCTGTGATTCCTGTGCTGAAAATTTAGTGTATTTTTTTATGTGTATATTATTATTATGTATTTTGTTAACAGGTAATCCAAAGCATCACAATAAACAATAAACAATTAACGGGACACCCTGTATTCCCCGCACATCGACGTTACATCTTTCAAAGAAATACTAGTAACTGAATTAGAAATTGCTTTGAATAATTGTGAAAATTCATAATTTCAAAATCAAAAATTGCCAAAATTTTAAAACAAACACTATTAGTATTACATTACGATAGTAAGTCAATTAGGAATATAAAAAAAGTAAAAGAGAATAATTTCAATTTCAATTTATTTACGGAAATCTCCTGTACACAAAAAAAATCAGCAATCATTTACATAATACAAATTTACAAATACAGACAAAACAAAAATAGCAAAATATAAAAAACGTTTACATACAACACTTATAATTAAAATTAAATGCTCAAATGGTTTAAAATGGAAAATTCAATAATATACTTCAATGTTACTCTCTCATAAGAAAACAATGTATGTATAGATAACATTAAAAGAACTTATAAATAAACAAAATAATTGTATAATTAAAACTAAATGAACAAACAAACAATAATTATAAAGTAATACATAATATTAATAAATAATTGTATAAATAAAATTAAATTAAATAACATAACAAATAATTAAGTTATTTATGGATAAAATTAAGTAAACAAACACATAAACAATTAAATGTATAAATAAAATCAAATAAATATATAAATAAAATTAAATAAACAGATAATTAAATTATTGATTTAAAAACTAAAATATCACAGATAAAGTATCACAACGAAATAAGTGGTATATAACAAACGTGTAGCTATCAAATGGAAAAACAAACTATAACAGAGAAATATAATACAAATAAAAATTCATATAACAACAAATTAAAATATTGCAAATAAAACAAACCAGAATATAGAAATTCATAAAGTATTATTAAAAGGACAAAATGACATCGGATAAACTAATACGACATAAACGGTTTTTGAAGGCAGCAAATAAATGAGCAAATAAAACAAAGTTGACATTATTACTCAGAACATTTGCATACCTCATCATTCGATTGATGGGGTTGTTCATACCATAATTAGTGGAATGAAAATCTAAATGAAATAGCGGCTTGTGCCTAGATTGAGGACCACGTGGTATATTAAAGTTTAGTATTTCAACTAACTTAAATGCATCAAATCAAGCCGTTTATTAACTTATATAAAAAAGTCATATCCAAAAATATTCTTCTTTCGACTAACGATATTTAACAACAACATTTCACTGTGACTATAGTCACTAGTGACTTGTATAGCCATTCTATAAAACATCAACATTAAAAATTTACCTTGGATCTGTTCAAGCTGCTGGATAGCATTGTTAGTGTATGGTGCCCATACAGCTGAGACATATTCAAGGTGAGGCCGAACTAACGTGATGTATAGTGTCATTATGGTATCAACTTTGAAATTAGTGCTATATCTACTGACAAACCCTAAAAGCTTTAAAGATTTGTTAAATATATTTAAGATATGTTTGGAAAAATTCCACGATAAAAGGAAATACATACACATTTTTTTAAATTAAGTTCTAGTTGATTATCTCGACACCTTAACGCAACACTATTCACATCATTTTGAAGTTGTAGTTGATCATTTACAGAATTAATACTTTTATAGATTTTCTAATTGTCAGCGAAGAGAAGAAAATGACTGTTCTTAATATTTGATCTGTTGTCATTTATAAATAATAAAAATAACAGTGGTCCACAATGCGAACTAGAAATCCATGCTGCTCATTGATAATAATGTACAAACATTAATTGTTCAAATGCTAACAAATCTAATATTTTGGGAATAACAGATTGAATTGATACACGATAATTTTCAATATTTGCCCTACAACCATTCTTAAATATTGGTACCACGTAGCTTTCTTTCTAGCAATCTGGAAAAATCCCTGACAATAAAGAATGCGTAAACATAGATTGTATAGGTTTACTCAACGTGTACAGGCATCGTTTTAAAAAGTATGCAGGAATGCCATCAGGGCCGGCATTACAAGACTGGTGACGATGATAGAGTGTTAAATATGTCTTCGAGAGTAACATTGAGTTTGCACAGATCTATTGAAGCACTGCAATCAAATTTAGGTAATGAATTAATTTGCGGATTATATGCACTTGAGAAATGTGAAAATCCACACTACGAGCTGTTGTGTGACTTATCTCTTCATTCAAATACATTTTTTTGGGATAACCAGTTGTTTTGCGGCAAGCATTTACGTGTTCCCAAAAGTTATTAGGATTATTGTTAATTTCATTTTCAATGTTATCAATATATTTGCTGTATAATAAATTATTCATATCATTACATTGTGTTCCTAAATTCTTAAATAACTCGTAATGTGATCTGTAACCAGTGCTTTTATATTTTAAATGAGCATGTTTCTTAGCCTTAACTAAATTTGTCAACTCATTATTAAACCATTTGGGGTAATTAGACGTACAAACATGTTAAAAACAGAATATATAATGTTGTTAATGTAGAGACACGGTTATTTATACAGTCACTTGACATTAGAGTGATAAATACATGGGACGAACTTAAACAATTTTTAAAAGATCATTTTTCAAATAAAACTTGTTATTTTAGCATTTTGGTAGAACTAAATTCATGTTTTCAAAAATCTAATGAAAATGTCAGAGATTTTTCAAAACGTACTGAGAAATGTAGGAACCATTTAATTCGAACATTAGATACTAATTTAACTCCAGAAGCTCGTGAAGCTCAATTAAATTTAACAAATGGACAAGTGTTAAATGTATTCATTAATGGGTTAAACCATGAACTGGAAACGGTAAAACCTTTGAGACCAGAATCATTAGAAGAAGCAATTCAAATTGCAATAAATGAAGAGTCATTAAATTCATCTAGGCTACAGTTAAATGCATTTAATTCCACAACCTTTTGTCATATTTGTAATTTAACTTCTCATTCTACAAATAACTGTCCTCATAACAACTTAAATAATAAAACCGTGCGATTTTCTCAATCTACCATTCAATGTAATTATTGTAAAAAGTTTGGACATATTATTCGCGATTGCTATAAAAGACAAACTTCATTAGATTTTAGAAACAATAATTTCTCTTAAAACTGACCCTAAGCTTGACCAGGAAAACAACTTTAAACACAATATTATTGTTGAGGAATGTACATTTGACAATAATCCTAATTTTGAAAACAATGAACATACAGATATAGAATCAGAAGAGTCTAAATTTTTGAATAATATTGAACAACTTACCGATATAATACAAACTCATACAAATCTCCCAATTTAGTAAATGAAAATGCAATTCAAAATCAAAATACTGAATCAGAATCAGAAGATAAAATTAATGCCACTACCGAACTTTAATTTAATAAATCCACTAACAAGGAAAATATCAACACTGACCATAATAATTTCTATGTAATTAATGATTCAAAAATTATTAGCGATAAAAGTAGTTCTATCAAATCATCACATTTAAATAATTTCGAAATTAATAGAATCAAAAGAGACGTTTTCGAAACTCTATCAATAGAAGCATTAGACATTTTACCATTTAATTGCAATTTAAATTTAGCTGATTACAAAATATCCAAATCTCATGAAAGTATGTAAATTATTACCGAAAATAAATTTTCTAATATTGATTGTGAAATAAAAGCACATGTCAAGTGTGTTATAAATAATGATTTAGATTATTTTATAAAATTGTACAAATATGATTACAAATCAACAAACCAAACTATTGAATCTAATACTGTTGAAGTCATTCCCTCAATTATTAAGGACCCATTGAGTTTTTCAATTTGTATAGAAACACAGAATATTTCCAGTTTAATACTTAATAACGTGTTAGATATTCCTACCAATATTAAAAATTGTAATAATTTTAAAATCCGAAATTATTCAAGAGTAAGCACTCGAGTATTAAATAATAAAATAAAAAATAATGCCAAAAAGTCTAAAATTAAATCTAATTCTAAAATAAACATTTTATTTTTCTCTGCCAAAACAAAAAAGAAAGCTATTTCAAAAGTACATAATATTAATAAAAATAAAATATTTACAATTCCAAAATATAAGTTTTACACTGACAAATGTGTGAATTTTATGAAAACTAAATTTGAAAAGCCTTGGAGTGTTCATAATTATGTGCAATAATATTTATTTTTGTACAACTGTCCTTATAAAATCTTTAGCGCAATGTCTGGGATACGATTTTGGTAAATTCATGAACTATTGATTGTTTATAATATATATCAAATAATAATTAAAATTTAATAATGATCATTTCAATATATATTTCTTTGCCATACATTAATGCAGCATTTTGGTATTATTAATATTTAATTTTATTCCCTATTATTTCAAGTTATTTTTTCATTTAATTGTATTTCTAAAAATGATCTAATATTTAAAATGGTTCCTATAGATAAAATTATTTCGATTAAAAGTTTAAATCCAATAGTGAATGTGATAAAGTGCAGTGATATTAAAATTCCTTAATATTTCTTTATGTGTATTTTTCTATGGTAACTTAAATTGCATACATTTCTTTATTAGGTGCTTTCATGTCATAAATGTTATAATCATTTATAGAGCAAAATGATACATGCTTAAGGAAAACGAGTTTCGACGGGGGTTTATTCAGCAGTGAATATAATATTGACGGTTTGATTTGAGTTGTGTGAAGTTATCACTATTAAATTAAAACACTTTGTAATTTCCTTCCTTCACATTTATTTTTATATGTCAGATGTACATTTCGAGTACCATGTACTCATTATCAATGACTAATGCTTAAAACTATGTTTACACTTAAATATATACCGACAGGGATTATGGGGAAAAAACGTTAATTATCCGCGGCAGGGATGGGATCGGCGTGTCTATTGATTTTCGGAATTAGGGATAGGAGAGGATTATCTAGAGGACTCAGGTCAAAATTTAACAATTTATTTTTGTTTTTATGCATTTCAATTGCTTCCAACTTGTTTAATTGATTTTTGGCTGATTTTAATAACTCTATATTGTTTAGGGGAAAAAAAGTAAAAAGATGATTTAACATATGGTAGTTATTAATAATAAAATTCATTCAAATCGAATAAAGGGTTCAATTATTATAAACAAAAGAAATAACAAATTTTGGAACTTTGAAGACAAATTCCGGCTTAACCGTAAATTTTTGGATATAGATAAGTTGTGTTAAATCATCAAATTTTGATCCCAGGAATATATGGTCCTGCCATTTCCCCAAATTAACGGGACACCCTGTATATACACTGTGTCCCAATGCTTACCATTGGTATCTCTGCTATTAGAAGAGATAGAGCAACAGTTAAATGTTGAATGTTTTGCAAAAAACAGTGCTCATAATAATTCCTATTTCAAATTTACCTTAACTTGTTTCAATTTTAAGATATTTTGAAAAAAACAAAATTTGCTAATTTGAATTTTCCTCAATAACTCGATAACGCCCAATGCGACCGCTATTAAACCTTCGCGATAGGACATACAGACATCTCGATAAGCAACAATTACACCACGTTAAAAATCGCTGAAATGGTGATATTGTGGACGTCTTCGGACTCCAGGCATTTTTTTAAGCTTAACATAGCCAACGAAAACACGACAACTAGAACTGTTCTAAACAGCTCTTATAAATAGTTTTATTTAAAAAAAGTGAAATACATTTGTTTTGTCACAGTAAATATAAAAAGCACAAAGCTGAAATTGTTTTTAATGTATATTTTAAATATATTGACTACACGTCCTAACCATCATACCTGTCCGTGCTGTATAGTTGTCTCTACCGGTTCTATGTTAAGTTCTTCTCTATATGTGTCATTTCTTATCCTGTCCAGCTTTATTTTATTTTTATTTTTCTCAGGAATCTCATTTCCTTGGCTGTTATTTTGCTCATTTGAGCCTTCGTTGTTGCCCATGATTCGCTTCCGTATGTCAGAATACGTTCATTATCCTCTTAATTACTTATGCTTATTTCTTTTTTCCTAGTATATCATGCTTTATTGTATTGTAAATAGCATCACCGTATTTTTGTATCCTTTTTTTCTAGCATGTCCCATGCATCTTTCCTTTTTATCCTATCGAAGGCTTTTTCCATGGCTATGTAACATAAGTGTATTTTTCTTGTAGTTTTTAATGCTTTTCGCAGATTTGTCTCATTTCTGGGGCCAAAATATGATTTAATACAATATACCTATATTCAAAAGTTACGGTTAAGACAGAATTTGTCTTCAAAGTTCCAAAAATGTTTATTTCTTTTGTTTATAACAATTGAACGCTTGATTTGATTTGAATGAAATTTATTATTAATAACTACCATAATATAATACATCATTTAAGTTATTATGGCCATTATTGATTAACAGGAAGTATAAAAACAGTAGTACCACTACTTAAAAACAAAAATACTTTTTTATTGGTGAAAAATTAAAAAAAATACTACTTGAAATAAAATTTAATTTAAATTTTTTTTGTCTCTCAATAATATTTGATATCTTTTACGGTTTTCCCACAAAAAAAATAAAATATATTTTCTTATCTACTAAAAACAAAATGATCTAGTTTTAAATAGAGAAAATTTTATTTGTTACGGGATTTTCTATAAATATGTATAGTACCGGAAATAATGAATTTATTCCATTTGGCTTTTCCACACTGTATATACGAGTAAATAAAGATATATTTTTTTATTTCTTCGACCTTAGGGGTCGTATCTCAATTTTGGCACACCCTGTATATTTTAATTTTTGTTTACCTTTATAAAACTAATATAGTCTGTTCGTTGGATCTTCCGTTGTACGTCACAAACTATCGCTTCAAAAAACGACGAAAGTTTTACAGTGCGTTCTTTTTCTAACGCATTTGGTTTACTTTATCAGACTGAATGTTTTTGCGTCGTTTCTCGAAGCAATAGTTTGTGACGTACGACGGAAGATCCAACGAACAGAGTATAATTACAATATTGCTATTATTATAAACAACTGTAATTGTTTTACTTTCATTTTTTCATGGCTACCCATTTTTTATTTATAACAAAATTTAAGATGACTCTAACTCTAGACTTAACAGTTAAGATTTAAATACCTTTCGAAAGGTAATTAAAACGTGCATTTGCTGATAAATTAAAAAATATAGCGTTCCATTTAAATAAATGAAGTTATAGCCATTTAAAGTTCTCATTTGTTTAATTCCAATTTTTTTACACCCGGCATAAGATGTCAAATTTATTATACTTGGAAAATAAAATATGATCTATTGTTACATTTCAGTGTAAATTAGGTATGCATAACTTAATTATTTTTTAAGTATTTGAAACATGAGAATTAGGTTACATTTATACAAAATTCAAATTATTTCAAAAACCTTAAGGTTTATGTAATAAAAACCTTATTAAAACACACACTTATTTTTATCGAAGGATCCAAAAATGCAATAAAATACAGGGTGTTTTATTTAAAAAAACACAACTTTGATACTTTTAGGGTTTTTGGGACACCCTGTATATTATGAAAGTAATTTTAAAAAGTAGCCCTAATAGACCCCCATATATCCCCAAAGTGAAACTTTTTGAAAGTCACGTATTTTGGCCACAATATTCCGTGCCGTATAGCGTGAATAACCCTGTATATAGGGTGTCCCGTTAATGTGGGGAAATGGCTGGACCATATATTCCTGGGGTCAAAATATGATGATTTAACACAACTTATCTATATCCAGAAATGTATGGTTAAGCCGGAATCTTTCTTCAAAGTTCCAAAAATTGTTTATTTTATATTTAAAATATATATAAGTAGGCAGCTTTTCAGAAAAATTTGTAGACATTTGTCGGAGACTGTTGTTTGTTGTTTTTACCCAAAAATTGGTGGGAATTCCAACAGATTACGTCGAATCCCTGCATTCGAAGAGGCGGTCATCTGCAAAAATATCAAGTATTTTTGACCGCCGACGAGCGCAAGGGTAATAGCTAAGAGAGTACATGCAAGTCATATGACATTTTGGTAAGTTCTGAAGGAGTAGGGCCTTCACCCATTCTCTAGACAAAAAATTCAAGCGTTGGGATCTGACGACTTCCAGCCAAGACTGTGGTTCTGTTGTTGGCTTCTTTGGCGATGTAATCTTCAAAGGAATTTTGAAAAATTTATTCTGTTTACGGATGGATTATTCTAAAATAATTAGTTGAAGGCTGACGAGAATCTTCACGCAACATTTATTCGTTTTGCGGTAAATGTATGGGCCAGAATCGTAGGGGAGCACGAAATCGGGCCTTACATTCTCCCAAACCGCGTGAATTGTGAAAATGATTTCACTATCTAAGATACTGTGCTACCGGAGCTTCTTAAGGATTTACAATTAAACATCAGGCGGAGACTTTGGATGGGCCACCTGATCACAGAACGCGAGAAATTACTGCATTGCTAAATTGAGAATTCTTAAATAATTGGATTGGGAGTCCTGTTGTGGCTAGCCCAGAGTCTCGACCTAACTCCACTAGACCACTAGACTTCTTTTTCTGGAATCAGATGAAGGCCTCTATATTCGAAACACCTGTGGACACAGAGGAAGATCTAGTGGCTAGAATCGTTGCTGCAGCAGAAGATATAAAAGAGAAGCTGGCAGTTCTTGCGAAGATCTCCAACAACATTAAAACACGCTACCGGGCTTGCGTTGCTGCGAATGGCGACTATTTAAAAAAATTTAGTTTGTTGATACTTACTTATATGTAATTCAAGTAACCGAATAAAGACTTTTTTGATAGATTACTTATATTGTTTGAATGTGAATATAACACGAAAAGTTATGAACAAAAATTGTTGTTTTGAAAGTTCAGAAATTTATGAAAAACATGTACGAATAAAACTTGTTCAGTTTTTATTCCCTTTAACTTTTGTTAGAACCGTTCTTTAAAATTTCTCATATTTAGAAAAAAATCACCCCCCAAAAAAAACCTGTAGAGTAAACATCCACTTCCGGTTTATGAATGTTTACCAGTTTTCAAAGATAAAACCTTAACTTAAAGTTTATTCGTTCTTGAGATACAGTACACACACACACACGCACGGACGTACGCACGCACGCACTCTAATCAGGAAGTACGTATTGGACACGGAGTTCAATTGCAATTGAAAATTTTACATAGGAATTCCCTATGATGCGTCTTCAAACCGGACACACGGTATATTTTAATTTTAGATGCAGTAACAATATAATTGAAATATATTTATAAATTATAGGGTGTTGTTGTCATTGGTTCAATACTTATATTATTGTTTCAGAAGGCTAAAAAAATTGTATAAATATGATTTTGCATATAAAAAGTTATAGAATATATACAGGGTCCGGCAGAGAAGTATGTTTTTGGAACGCATATAACTGAGCGCAGAGGCAGCCTAACGTTTTCGAAATGGTTGATATGTGACCACCCAAGCTTGCCATTTTGTTTGGTTTAGTCGTTATTAAACGGTGGCCTTTAAAGCAACGCATATTTTACAACAGTTACATCGAAACTAGGCGTTCTGTGGTTGCTACATAGCGCATATTTAGAACACAATTGGAAGGCACGAACATGTTCCTACGCGAAACAGCACTCTGAAGTGGGTGCATAATCTCCTTACTAGAGGATTGTTAAAGTCTGGACTACCTCGAGGTGGAGAAAGAGGTGTCAGAACTCCTGAAAATGTAGCTCAAGTTTTTTTTTCTCAACTCGATTTGAGGAGTGTGTGGAAAAAAAACAGAGATCACTTAGATGGCATGTTTTTTAACCTTTTCTTTAATATGAATACGAAATAGCAAAATCACCTATTAAACAAATAAAATTTTGATTTAATTGAAAATTCTGGGAGTTACAATTGTTTCAAAAACGTCATACTTCTCTGCCGGACCCTATATACAGGATGTTCAATTTAAGTGAAGACATTGAAATATCTCGAAAACTACACATCGAGTAAAAAAATTATAATTAAAATTTGTTCGCCTCGGAGGGGGACATCTAATGATACGAAACTCGACCCACTACCCTCAACCCCCTAGGGTGTAGGGGGTGAGAAATAGAAAAGTTAAATAGGAACCTCCATTTTTTGAATATTTGAATACTCTACTGAATTTTTTTGTATTCGAGACAGACGACGCTATAATCGAATTCAAAAATCGTTGAAAAATGTACACGAATGTATAAGTCTTCATCCCTCTCACACATAGTAGTTTTCTAATTAAAGCAAGTGTTCAAAAATTCGACCTTCAAGTTCAATACACTTATTGATCCTTCTTTCGATTGATTGTACACCCGATAGAAACATATCCGCGGTATTTGAGCACAAGCGTTTCTTATGCGTTCTATCATGTTTTCTCTGTCTGTTGGCACTTGTTGATAAACTTTATATTTTAGATAACCTCATAGAAAAAAATCAGGTGATGTTAAATCAGGCGACCTTGCAGGCCAATTAATAGGACCACCTCTGCCGATCCACCGAGCATTATAATCACGGTCTAAATCTTCCCGTGCAACAATTGCATAATGCGCTGGGCAACCGTCATGTTGAAACCACATAAATTATCATGATACAATATTAAAAAATAATTATTTTATTTAAATTTCAAAAAAAATCGGCCAAGAATATTCAGACCATGGGAAAGACTAATATTTATTTTTTTATTTGAAATATTCTTTCTTACGGTCCAAATTCTCGAGAGAATTATATAAATGTAATAATTTTACATTTAATTTACAAAAAAATATTTTTTTATCCATTTTAACTAAGAAGTCTGTTGCAAGTTCAACTAAAAATATTATTTAACCTTAAAATATAAATAATAAATATATTTATTATTATTATTATTGTTATTATTATCATTACTCACATATGCTGACCTTATCTAATCTAATCTAACCTAACCTAAACCTAACCGAACCTAACCTGACCTGACCTAACCATATATTAAAGATACTATTAATATTCACATATGCTGACCTTATCTAATCTAAAATAACCTCACCTAAACCTAACCTAACCTGACCTGAACTAACCATATATTAAAGATATTATTAATATTCACATATGTTGACCCGATCTAATCTAATTTAACATAAACCCAGCCTAACCCAACCTGACCTAACGAAACCTTTAAATAAAGATATTATTATTGTTATTATAATTATTATTCACATATATTTAATATATTCTATGAAACATAATCAATAAATAATCAAAATTTAACGTTAAATTAATGTATCAAACTAAACAAATTAAGTTCATTTATTTGCACTACATTTTTTAATAATATTGTGATTTGTGAGGATTGATTTTAATGCGCCATTTTGCAAACCATCGTTGAAGGGAGTCAATAAGCTCTTGGAGGAATTGGAGGGCTTTTGGTAGTGTGGGAGCATGTGTGACTAGGGCAGTGTCATCTGCAAATTGCAGGAGGTATTTGGATGGATTAAAGTAGAGAGGATTAGGGTTGTAGATATCAGCACAAACAATGTTATATAACAGAGGTGAGAGAGGAGAGCCTTGAGGGAGTCCTTGTTCGGGAGTAAATGGAGAGGAAAATGAATTATGGATTTTGACTTTTAGGGATCTATTACAGAGGAATTGTTTAATAATGAAAATGATATGAGGAGGGATATTTAGAAGGTGGCACTTGTATAGTAAGCCTTGATGCCAGACAGAGTCAAAAGCTTTCTGGACATCCAAAAATAGAGCTGCTGAGGCTTTGCCTTCGAGGTGGGATGTTTGAAAATTTGATACTAGGATAGTGAGTGGCAAGGAAGTTGATCTGTGGGGAAGAAAACCAAATTGGTATTTAGGGATTTGATTGGAAATTAGTGAGAGGATTTTGTTTTTGAGAAGGGACTCGTAGATCTTTCCAATAACAGGTAGAAGGGTAATAGGGCGGTAGCTGGATAATAAGGTAGAGGGTTGGTCGCGTTTGGGGATACAGATTACAATTCCTGTTTTCCAAACGTTCGGAAAATATTGATTTTTATATAGAAAATTGATGTTGTTAAGGATGTAATCATGGATGTGGAGTGGAAAGGATTTTAGGATGAGTCTGTGTATGTGGTCATGTCCAGTCGCTGTATTTTTCCCTTTCTTTAAAATACTAAAGTACTCGTCGTGTGTAAAAATGTCAGTCGGTTCTGAACAGTTGTTTTCTTCAAAATATTTAATGTACCAGTCATTAAATTTTTTGAAATTAGTCCGGTCATTGAATAGGTCAAGTTAAAATTGTCAGCAAATTTTTGGGCAATTACGCCAGGGTCTGTAAAGGTCTCGTTAGTTGTCGGGTCGAAGATTTTCTGTAAAGTGTCTGTTTTTTTGTATTTACTGAGTTTTTTAATGGTGTGTATTATTAAGTCTAGTAGCTCACATTGATGAATTTAAATATTTTCTAAAAACTAATCAACCATTATGTTTATGTTTAACAGAATCACATGTAACAAAAGAAATTTAAGATCAGGAATTAAGTATTGAAGGTTACAATAACTTTAAGGTAGACTCAGAAAGTAGAAATACAATGGGTGTTATGTTCTATGTTAGAAATGATATAAAAGCTCAAAAACTTGAAACTGCTATACATATAATGAATTACTGGGTACTAATAATAAAAATTGTAGTAGACAATAAAACAGTTATCTTGGGAGGCGTGTACCACTCCCCAAGTAGTAGTGACATTATCTTTATTGATTTTCTTAAACAATACCTACTAGAGATTACTGAAAAATTCAGACACGATATTATAATAATGGGTGATTTTAATATCAATTACTTATATAAAGAATATACATACAGTAAAAAGTTAAAACAAGCATTAGAAGATACAGGATTTAAACAGTGTATAAATGAATGGACTCATGTCTCCAAATGGAAGTCAGTCATTAATAGACCTAGCCATAACTAATTTTAATTGTAAGTGTAATGTTTTAAGATCGCCAGTATTTAATAGCCATTCACTGATACGGGTGGAATTGGATATTAAAAAATTACAATATAAGCATACCAAAATTATTAGGCAAAAGTTAGTAGATGTTAATTTATATACAAAAGTACAAAATATTAAAGTTAATTATAGGAATTGTGATAAAGATGTAAAATATAATAATTTTAATGAACATTCCAAGCCATATTGAACGAATTAAGACCCATTAAAGAAATTACTTTTAGGAATAAATCTAATCCGTGGTTTGGACAAAATGTTCAAATCCAAATTAAAAATAGAGATGACTTGTACAAAACATTTTGTATCACCAGAAGAGAAGAAGATTGGAAAGATTATAAAAATACACGTAATAGAGTAGTAGATGCAATACGAAATGAAAAGACAAAGTATTTTGAGAAATGTGTAGACTCCAATAAAAAGGCTGTAATATCAAGTGAGAAAGAAGGGAATAGTTATAATGACATAGAATATAATGGAGTAACATATACGGATAAATGTATAATATGTGATAAATTCAATGAGTATTTTATCAATAGTATAATAGATATAATTAGTTCAATTCCAAAAAATAGCAATAAACTTCAACCTGTGATAATAAATAACTACATGACCGATTTTAAAACTATAAGTGAGAGTGAACTTGAAAAAGTAATATTAAATTTACCAAATAAATCAAGCCCTGACAACATAACCGCAGAAATGATTAACATTAGCTTACCACAGTCAATCCCGTACCTTATTAATATAATTAATGTCTCATTAGAAACAGGAATAGTGCCAAAAAACTTAAGTGTAATACAATAGTACCCATTAAAAAGATTCCAACTAGCAATAAAGCTGAGGACTACAGACCAATAAATATAGTGCCAACAATTACAAAAATACTAGAAAGGGTAGTATATGAACAGCTACTACATCACATTATACAGGAAAATATAATTACAGAGTATCAATCAGGTTTTAGGCAGGGATATAACTGTGAAAGTGCATTACAATATCTGGTTAGTGAGTGGAAAGAACATCTAGATGAGGGAAAAATTACTAGTGTTGTATTTCTTGATTTCAAAAGGGCATTTGAAATAGTGAACAGAGACATCTTAATAGCAAAATTGAGGATATATGGTTTAACGGGAACAGTAATAAATTGGTTTTGTAGTTATTTAACAGAAAGAGTACAAAATGTAAAAATTGAAGAGAGTATGTCCAATACTTTGCCAATTGATACTGAAATTCCACAAGGGAGTATTTTGGGACCTCTGCTTTTTGTATTGTACGTGAATGATATCGGCAAATATCTACAACATTGCAAATATCATCTGTTTGCGGACGATAAGATTATATACATGACATCGAAGAATATACAGGAAAACACTAATGCAATTAATTTAGACCTTAACAATATAAAAAAAAACTGGTTAGAAGGTAATACACTAAAAATAAATACAAATAAAACTAAGGCCATACTAATTACTAATAAGAAAATATCTAATATAAAAGATTTTGCCATTAAATTCAATAGTACAACAATAGATTATGTAAATTCTATAAAATAGTTTGGAGTAATTGTAGATAATAAACTAACATTTTCCGAACATATAGATTACATATGCAAGAAAATAGCAAAAAAATTAGGCGTATTAAAACGATGTAGTTATTATACATCGCAGCATACGAAGCAAACAATATATAACACCATAATATGACCACATTTCCATTTCTCGGGAACAATTCTATACTTAGCAAACAGCAGTAATTTAAAAAGATTACAAGTTTTGTAGAACTCAGGGGTGCAGACAATATTAAAATGTGATAAATACACAAGCATTAATTATATGATTGGAAGATTAAATTGGTTGAATGTTGAGCAATTAATTAAATTTAAAGCATTTGTATTTATACACAAAATTTGTAAAGGTCTTAGGCCTTCATCTTATCAAAATTGCATTACTTATAATACAGATATACATTCGCACAATACACGAAGTAGAAGAAACATATATCTCGGGCACAAAAATACAAAACATGGACTATTCTACAGGGCAGCTATAGAATATAATAAACTTCCTAAACATATTAAAGATCAAGAAAATATAAAAAAATTCAAACTTTTATTACGAGAATAGATAATAAGCGTGTCTTGTGATTATTTAGTTTGGTGATTTATTAAAGTGTTTAAGACTGATACTTTTATAGTTGATTTGTTTTGTATTGTTCTCGAATTGAGTGGGAACTGTACATATATTATATTTTATGTTATGTTGTGTTTTTGTTATATATTTTTATATTTAAGATACTATATTTTTATTTTGTTAGCATAAGTGTGGCATATTTTTATAGATTGAGTGATATATTATAAGTTAATAACATAAGACATTATATATATATTTATATTATTTGTTATGAAACGTTTAAATAAAACACTTTATAACTTTGTTTTACCACTATATTTTGTATAACTGTTACTGTGGCGATTCAAAAATTTAAAAAAATTCACTGTTTTAATGTTTAAAAATATTAAGCTTTTTATGGTGCAAATAAAACTACGGCCCCGTTGTGATTTAAGAACTTTGAAAAATTATGATTTTACTATAAGAAAAGAAAGTCTTTTAACAATGCAAAAACTAAATATATCAATGTTGGAATACGGCCCCGTCGTTGACAAGGTAGCAAAAAATGTAAGACTTCAATTGCAACAGACACCCCTAACCTTTCGATTGCTAACAAACAAAGTATAAAAAGCAATCGAGCTGGTACATCAATCGTAATAGGCAAGAAATAATCCTAAATAAATAACGTCAAAACACTAGCAAAATATAAACAAATGCAATCCTAAACAAAATCCAAGGTCGTAGATTTTCTTGACTACGAGTTGGGCGCTAATTGTAACAGGGAACAACTTACGTAATCCTTAAATAAATTATACACCACCAAATGAAAAACAAAATATGAATTTAGTTATTTGTACAATAAGTGTGGAAACGCTTTTCCGCACGAGAGTAGGACGTTGGTGTACGAGCGAGCGAAGCGAGCGAGTGTATCAAGTTCCTAGTGTGTTGTATATATTACTCCATGTATATAACTGACACTGACATTAATCAATAGTAAATAAAAGTAGTGCGAAAAAGCCATCCATGCTTAAAAGTGTTGCTATGCAGAAAAGTGTTACTTTTCTCAACGATATTAGATGCGGAAATGTAAGGTATTTCTATTCAGTATGTTAAAAAAAAGATTTTACACTCGCGTATATATAGAAATTAATAAATGATTCGACGTTCACTTAATTTTAAAAAAAGAAAAAAATTAAATCAATAAATTAAGTTGAAATTCAAGGCCGACAAAAAATGATCATTAATTAAATGCAAACAACTTTAAAAATTAGAACCACTGTCAAAAATTAGAGAAACCACTTTCGTCAAAATTCTCAAACACTACTTATTCAAATTTAAAGAAACCCCTTTCTCAAAACCACTCGTTTAAAATTCTCAAAAACCACTGCTCAAAATCTGGAAACCACTGACTGATTTCTCCTCACCAACAGTTTTGTTACAGGGAGAAGGCGGTATAGCTCATCTCCTATTGGTCAATACGAGTGGCTGGGGATATATTTGCATCTCTTCTCGTAACGCAATGGATGCGCACATGCGCTCTTCAAAATGCCAAACGCCGGGAACCAGTACGGAGCTACAACTGCGTAAGCGAAATTAAATTTGATTACAAAAATAAACAAGTAACTTACAAATTAAATTTTTACATGTTGCAGTTGTAACCACCATGCCAACTATAGGACTTCTACCATTTTTAGTAGTTAATCGACGATGTTCCCTTTTATAAATTTTCGATGATGTTTGTTTAACATTTTAAAATAATGTATACAAAAAAAAAATGACTGATGTGGTGTTTGTGTTGGTCGTATTTGATTATGGTTTGATTAAAATCAATAAAAACATATAAACAAATAAAACATGAAATTAACTGATGTCGCAGCTGTATCTAAGTATTTTTCGCATACTTTCCCAAAATTACGTCGGACAATAAGTCTTTAAACAGTCGGGCGCTGTAAAAAGAATTATCAAATTTGTCCGAGCGTAATCTACGGGCGTTACGAATACCTAGAAAAATATTTGGTACAGCTTTCTTGGGCGTAACGTAAAAATTATGTTAATTTTTAAGAGTGTAAATTTCCCAAGAAAAAATTACTAAATCCTAATCCTAACTACTTATCTAAACTTATATTAAATATATACAAATATACAAATTAAACTCTCAATGTATGTAATACTGACTTTACTCATTTTAAAACTAATTTGATTTAAGGATATGATTCTAACAAGTATAAACATGTGGGTGCCGATGTAAAAAAATAATCAAAATTATATTGCCCGAAAATGATTATATAAAAAAAACTGATTAAATAAAGTTACGGTGATTCCGCTGAAGCGCAGGTAACAACTGAAGGGATAAAAGATCACCAATATCTCTAAGGTAAAGGAAAACAATAAATAAAAACGTATTGAATCGCTGCCCCTCACGTCGAGGATAAAATCACACCGAAACGAATTTCGCAGAATAATCCGCCTAACAGAGTCCAAAGGGAATATGATACTTATGCGAAACCTTCCGATATAAGGCGTAATCGATTTAAAAAAGAAACTTATTTGTACGTTTCGCTTCTCCTCCCCGGGAAAAGATTCTTCCTGGCGACACGGTAGTGACTTCCGGTGTGGTAAGAAACTGTAGGCACTCGGCCAACGTGATCGCCATCCTGTGGAGGATCAATAGTCGAAAACGTAACCAAAACGGCGATAACAGCCCCCAGATGTAATGTTGTATTGGGAAGAGACCCAAAGGACAACCCTAGGTTCATTAGAATGGCAAGATTACAAATAGGCATAATAGAGAAGTTTTACATTACCTTTCTGCTAGTTTACGCCACGTGGATGAAAAGAACAAATGAAAACTACTTCTCCATCCTAGACGATGTTTTTCAGCGCGCTCCCTAATATACGAAGAACAAACACTAAATACGTAGCGTAACAAATCCCGATAATTGGTTAAATTCAATAAAATTAATTGAATTAACGTTAAGCTACGTTTTTCACTATTAACCACCAATTCCCTGATCCCCAAGATTAATGACCAAAAAGAAAAGACGGAAAACCTGACGCGCTCCGAAGAAGATACAAAAGTGGTAAATTTTTTTAAGAAAATACAGCTTAAGTATAAATATTCAAATAAATGAACATTAACAAAATGACATTTTAATTCCGTTATACGACGACGATATAGTAATTAAATTCGAAAAATTGTTCATATCAAAATTAACCATGTATTTGTTGGGTTGCCTACGACAAAAGTGCAAAATTTAACGTTATAAATTCCCCCCTTTCCTCAAAAGAATAATGACCTATAAACGACTATGCAATAAGCCTGCCTCGACTAAATGTCACTAATATAAATAATTAAATAAGAACTAAGCAATAATGAGCCCAAGAAAAAAAAAAGGATCAATCTACCACCACTAATATTAGGGCTTGATACTTAAGAAATGAGCCCCTAAATAACTCCAATCACTATACCAGTAGATAAAAAGAATACATTTATATTACATACTTGTTAAAAACACTCCTTAATACAGTGAAAATCAGCCCAACAAAAAAATCAAACGGAGGCGAATAAAAATGGAAAAAAATAAAAAAATAAATTCCTTCCAAACTAATTTGTCCACATATCTTGTCAAGACTAAAGACAAAAAACAAAGCATAATACGCTTCCTAATCATACCCCTTTTACTGTTCATTGTCCCTACCTAGCAATCGACGATAGAACCCAAACCAAAAGTTAACCGATAGTTTCCCTGAAACATAAAAAAAAAACTATAACAAATGACTTACCGCTCCTCCTTACTACCGTGAGCTGCAATCGTTAGCTTTCGTCATCACAGTGAGGCCCGGGTTTCAGGTCCTTCGTATGCCAACAACCCAGTATTCGCCCATCGTCCTGATGTTTCAGCTGATACGTCCAGGGCGATAGTGTTGTTTGTATAAGAAAAGGACCAACAAATTTGGTACCTAGTTTAATTGAAACAAATTTTGCTCCGTCCGACAACGCAAAATTTCTGCGCCTCACCATTTGATTGGGAAAATATTCTACGGAACGTCTACGTAAATTATACTCCCGCTTCTGTGTGGCTGAGGCTTTTTTTAACCTATCTCGCACATCCTGATATACCCCTGTCAGATGTTTCGATCTCAATTTTGGTTCATCCGCCATTTGCCCTTTTGAATCGATATCAACTTGGTTACCCATATTTACCGATAATTTAATTACCCTACCGAAATTTATAAAGTATGGGGTTAATTGAATCACTTCATGTTTGGAAATCCGAACACATCAAGTAATCTGAGGAAGATAAATGTCTCACTGACGTTGATTATCCGAAATATATGATGACAACATAGTTTTAATGACTCTATTCACACGCTCGGTAGGGTTAGCCTGAGGGTGGTAATTAGCCGTAAAGGAGATCTTAGTTTCATATTTTTGAGCCAATTTCAAAAACTCTCGACTGTAAAACTATACCCCATTATCCCAAATTATCTCCCGAGGAGCTTCAAATAGCAAAATAACATTTTCCTCGATATTTTTCACAACCGAGGCCGCATTCGCAGTGCGAATAGGGAACGTTAAATAAAACTTACTAAACACATCACACACAACTAGGCCTATTAAATCGGTTGCTATTACCTCCCATGGATGAGTAGGTGGAATACGTTCTGTCATAAGACCGGAAGGCTTACGTTGCTCGGGTTTATGAGACGCGCATACGGTACATTATTTCACAAAACGCGTAACATCTGCACGAATTTTGGGCCAATAATTTGCTTGTACTATACGATGGAATGTTTTACATACCCCCATATGGCCTGATGTTGGTCCATTATGATATTTACGCAATAGGTTTTCTGCTTCTGACTTCGGTACTACATACTTCCACAATTCATTTTCCCCGACTAATTCGACGTAAGAGTGTTTCACGTATTTATACAATTTATCTTTACTCACTCTCCATTGAGGATACTTAATAGGAGCTTTAGTAACATTCGCGACTATCCTATCGTACAACTTATCAGTGCTGTTTGACATATCAACCACGGATACCATTGATAAGGATCGCGATCTTACGATGTCGAATCGAAAAATCGTACTGCTGTAATCTCACCGCCCAGCGCGCAAATAAACCGACTGGATCTTTTAGATTTTTCAACCAAACCATCGAATAATGGTCAGTAATTACTATGAATCGAGTACCTTCCACGTAGGGCCTTAATTTCTCGATCGCCCACAATACCTCTAAACACTCGCGCTCCGTAGTGCTATAATTCTGCTCTAGTCGGGAGAGGGTACGACTCAAATAGCAAATAACATGTTTCCCGTTTTCATCTTCTTGTGTTAAAACAGCTCCAATGCCATACTGCGAGGCATCCATCTGAATAGTAAAGGGTAGGTTGAAATGGTTAGTAGTATGTTAGAATAGGGGCTGAAACTAGATGTTCCTTAATCTTACTGAATGCTTTCGAACATTCTTTGGTCCACAAAAACTTATGGTTTTTCTTTAATCATGCCCGACAACCGCTCTGTTTCGGTATCTGATTCAACATGTGCCTTGTGTAAAGTACAAGTGAAAAGATATGTGTCTTGTGCTCTGTGTCGTCGAGACTACCATGCGAACTGTGTGATCAAGTTATCCGGGATGTTTGTTAACGTTAAAGGTGACTTAATTTGTTGTGCTCCACACCTAACCTCTAACAACACTGATGAGTCGCCTCGTGATTTCTCTAAAGAAGTGTACCAAACCCTCATAGATTTCATCGTAGAGCTCAAAGAAAATAACACCAACTTAATGGAACGTATTAATTCTTTGGAAAATGAAGTAAAATTAATTAATACTAATGTGAATTTAAAAGTGCCAAACCACGTAGGCAACCAAATCAACAACAACTCCGGCTGTATCGCTGCAGTGTCTTTATCTGCAAATAGGCCAACGACCCGATCTTCGGTACAAAAAGGAGTTGAAACAAAAACCATCTCTGATGATAAGCCGCTTCTCAGCTCGCCCGTCGACAAAGAGGAAGACTCAGTTTTTATTAAAGCTAAATCAAAGAAGCAGAATCGCAAAAAGCAAACCACCATTGTGGGCAATGCCACTGTTAACACTGAGGATTCCTTCCGCGCGGCCAACAAGAAGTATTGGCTATACGTGGGAAGAACGCATTCTGATACGTCAGCAGATATTATCAAAGGATACATTACAAACAGATGCAACGCCGCTAAAGTAGAAATAATGGAACTGCCATCTAAAAGTGAAAATAAATCTTTTAAAATTGGTGTTGATGAGAATACACACAAAATCATAAACTGTCCAGACTTCTGGCCATCCGGCATTATAGTGCGCCGATTTAACTTTGCGCCGCGAGTTTTGGTTGATCAACTATCGATTCACTTTTTAAAAAGTAACTTTTTATTTCAGGAGCGTTGAATGAGAAATAATTCATGCGACAAATGCGTCACAATTATATATAGGATTATTGTCCAAACGCTAAGTTTATGTGTAATCACCGGCTCACTTATCATTTTATTTAATTCATACTTTTGTAAATCTAGTCCATGTTGAATATTATTAATTTCGCCCAAGTTAATTGCTTCTAGTTTCAATGGTTTGATGTTGAATTGTTTATTTAATTTTTGTTGATATTCGAAATTCAGTTTGGGGAGTTCAACTGCTTTGAAATTCGTTTTTGTGGTTTGATATGATTTAATTTTTGTTTTTCCAATACTAATTTCACATGATGTGTTTAATTCTAATAAGTACGTTCCTTTTAATAAAATGTTATCTTTATGTTTTTCGCATTTTTTCGTTGCAATTTTTTCGTTTGGAATTACTAATATCCATTTGTTATCTTCTAAATTTTGAATTTTCATAGTTTTAATGTTTGTTAGAATTTGATGACAATTGCTGGTATTTTTGGCGAGGCTTATCATTTGGATTTCGCATGGAGAATTGGTGTTTATTTCCTCATAATTATTGGGTTTGTAACACAAAAATTCTTCAGAGCGGGTTTCTTTACATGGATCGTTGGAATGCAAGTACGAATGCTCGTTAATGAGAAGATATTTGGATTGAGGAAATATCGTTTTAAATTCATTGTTGGATGGTGTAGGCAAGGGGTAAAGATGGAAATAGTTGTAGGTTTCTGGCTCCACGATTGGGATTTGGATTATAAATACGATTTGATTTCCTTTAATACAACTTTTAATTTTTGAGAGTTTTTCAAACTGCAGTATATTTTCTAATTTTGGTTCAAATGGCAATTTATTGTTGTTGATCTGTTTATTTATTAATTCCAATTCTTCTAGAAGTTCTTTAGGTTCCACTATTGAGTTATGGATAACATTCAATTTTGAAAAGGTGATCATGATTTCTAATTTTTCAAATATATTGTGTATTAATTGTAGTGATGTAATGATTTGGGATAATATTGTGTTAAATAGGTAAAATTCATACATATTTGTATTTTCTAAGTTTTTCGTTTTTATAGCTTGTTCCATTTGCAAAATACGATCTTCTAGTTTGTTTTGGTTATGTGCTAATTTTTGTGTAGTAGAATTAAAGTTTTCAATTGTCGAATGCAAGATTGAAATTTGATCTTTAATTATGGTTTTTATTTTACCTTCATTTTTTATTACGGTAGATATTGCAGTATCATACTTTTCAGCATCATTGTGATCAAGATTCCCAGTCAGGATTTTGATAATTGATCCTAGACCATCAATTAAACCTCGTTTTGTTCTTTTATTATTAGGATTAATTTGGTTTATTTCTTGAATTATTAGCGTTTCTATATTAGTGATTACATTATATGAGTTATAGAGTTCTCTTTTATGTTCTGGTGAATTTTCTATTGTAGTTTTGAGTCGATGAAATTGTTTTTGGAGCGATTGGAATTCTATAATTATGTTGGTTATATCAAAGGCTTGTATGAATGACCAATAATTTATGACATTTTGGGCGGAGCCTAACTTTAACGGTAACAGTCCTGGGTTGTCGTTTAAGTCATGAATTCTTAATGTTATTGTTTCGAAGTAGAATGAACAGAATCTGTAACAAACGGGGCTTTTAATTCCTTCATATGTATTATTTCAATTTTATTGTTTGATTTATTTTGTATTTTTACTTTATTATTTTCTAAAATTTCAGTGATTTTATAAGGACCTGTAAATTTGTTTTCCTTTTTATTTCGCCTATTTCTTGTTTTAAATACGGTTTGGCCTATAGTAAATTGGTATTGGTCGGGACCTTTAATATTGCGTTTTTTAATTACCTTCTTTTTTGATTCTTCTAATTTACCTGTCAGATCTTTATATATGTGTTCAATTTTATCTTTATGGTTTGCAACGTAGTCGGAGTAAAATTCGGTATTGATTAGGTTGGAGGGGTCACTGGTATTGGTGTGCCCAAGTGTAAGTTCTAAGGGTGTAAAATTTGCTGATGAATGTATGGAGTTATTGTATGCAATTATTGCATATTTCATTAATACTTCAATGTTACTATTTTTGTGAGTTTGTCTTAAAATTCTTAGGTGTTCAATAAGTGAAGAGTGAAATCGTTCAACGGGTGCATTCGATTCATGATGAAGTGGGGTCGTGAAATGTAATCTAATTTTGTGTAAATTTAAAAGTTCTTTAACAGTTTCGTTTTTGAATTCCGAACCATTGTCCATTGTGATTTTTTCGGGTATTCCGTAATACGAGAAGTAGTTAATTAGTGCGTTACAAATTTGTATTCCAGTTTTACCTTGAATTGGGATGGCTTGTCCTAGTTTTGAAAAGGAATCAATTATAGTTAAAAAGTCTTGTTTATCAAATCTAAATATGTCGATGTGTAAATTTTTGAAAGGTTTACTGGCTGTTTCAGTTAAAACTATTGGGATGTATGGGGGTTTGCGAGAATATTTTGAAGTTTGACATATATTGCAATTATTGATAAAATTTGTTATATCGTTTTTCATAGATGGCCAATAATAGTTTCTTTTGAGTTTCTCGAGTGTTTCTTTGATTCCACGATGATTAGATTTTCCTTCGTGTTGGAATTTGATTAGCATTACTCTCTCTTCTTCGTCTTTGATTGAATTTACTAGTTTCGTGCATTTAATTAATTTTAACCCTTTTTCATAAAAATGTTCTAAATAGGTTTCGTTAAAATATGAATACATCGAATCATCATAGAAGTATAAATAAAATGTTTGTCCGTCTGTTGTGTAATTTTTTTAGTAATTCGAGAATTAAATTTTTATTTGATGTTGGTATTTTGACATGAAGAATTTTAAGGTGTCCAAAATTCTCTTTAGTAGTTTGTAATTTATTGTGTGGATTTTTAGTTATTAAAATTTGATTGGGTTTATTATTAATAATCTCGTCTAAAATTGAAATTCCTTCATTTAAACTAGTATCGTTACTAACTGAATGAGGAGTGGATTGGAGAGATGGTTGGTGGATGTCTTTTATGTTCGTTGCTGGTTTGATTAAAACGTCTTGTAAAATTTTAACAGGTGGATTTGATTGATTTGTCTGGGGGTCGTCTTGTATTGGGTTTTCTGCTAATTGTCGTACGTATTCTAGTATTTCTTGATTAATTTCACCGGGATTATTGATTGTGCTTTCAGTTTCGAGTGCATTTAAGCTAATTCTAGAAAGAGCATCAGCTATTGTATTCTGTTTTCCTTTTTTAAATATTATTTCGTAATCAAATTCTTCGAGTTTAAGTCTCCAGCGTATTAGTTTACTATTGGGTTCTTTTAAATTAAACAACCAGGTTAATGGTCTATGATCGGTGTAAATTTGGAATTTCCTTCCGAAAATATAGGGTCGAAAATATTTACATGCCCATACTATAGCTAACAATTCTTTTTCTATGGTCGAATATCGTGATTCGCTTTCGTTAAGGGTTCGAGAGGCGTATGCTATTGGTTTGTCATTGGGAATGCATCCTTGGGATAACACTGCCCCGATAGCGAAATTGTTAGCGTCGGTTGTTAATATAAAAGGTTTTTCAAAATCGGGATATTGCAGAATTGGTGGGTTACTAAGAATTTGTTTACAGTGTTCGAAAGCAGCTATAAATTCTGGGGTATGTGAAACATTGGAATCTTTTTTTAAACATTTTGTCATCGGTTTAGTAATTTTAGCGAAGTTTTTTATGAAGCGTCTGTAATAGCCTACAAGTCCGAGAAACGATTTTATTTCTTTTTGCGTCTTAGGTATTGGGAAATTTTTTATAGCGGAAACTTTGTCAGGGTTTGGTTTTACACCGTCCGGGGTTATAATATGTCCTAAATATTGAACTTCTTTGCTCAAAAATTCTGATTTGTCCAATTGTACTTTAAAATTTGATTGTCGAAGTCTTATGAAAATTTGTCTTAATCGCGAAATGTGTTCTTGAAGAGATGTGCTAAAAATAACAATGTCATCGAGGTAAACTAAGCAAATTTCATTTTGTAGTCCGCGTAATATATTGTCCATGGTACGTTGAAATGTACTGGGTGCATTTTTTAGTCCGAAGGGCATTCTTCGAAATTCGTAGTGTCCATTTTCTGTCGAAAAAGCCGTTTTTTGAATATCGTCTGGATTCATTTCTATTTGGTGAAAGCCGTTTGCAAGGTCTAAAGTTGTGAAATATTGGCTTTTACCTAGTTTGTCAAGAATGTCAGTGATGTTCGGGAGAGGGTACTTGTCGTCAATTGTACGTTCGTTTAATTTCCTGTAGTCAATAACTAGTCGCCATTTTTTCTTACCTGATGCGTCGAGTTTTTTTGGTACTATCCAGATAGGACTGGACCAAGGTGATGTCGAATCTTGAATAATTTTCTGATCTAGCATTTTTGAAATTTGATTTTTAACTTCAGATTTGTGTATTTCTGGGTATCTGTAGCTTTTAGTATAAATTGGGGTTTCATTTTTTAAATTGATTTTGTGTTGAATTTGATTCGTAAATGTTAATGGGATTTTATCTGAATAAAATATATCTCTAAATTCAAAACATAATTTCCTAATCGCGTCACGTTCTTCTGTGTTGCAATGGTTTAATCGTAAATTTTTTAGGTTTGATTTTAAAATATTATCGTAATTAGTACCGAAAGGCGTTTCATCGGTTTCCATTTTTTCTATGAAGTTAATATCACATATGTCTAATTTTTCGATTTCAAAAGGTGCATTTATTTTTATTTTTATTGGGTTTTCTCCTGAATTTGTGATCGTAGTGATTGCAAGGTAATTTTTGACATTTACCAGTGCTTTGGGCATTTCTGTTTTTATACCAAAATTTGTGTAATTTAAAATTCCAATACCATTATCTAACTCTACTGGCAGTTGTATAACCTGTTGTGTGCGAGGTGGAATAATTAGAAAACTTTCATTGAATTGATTTGTTTTATTGGTTAGTTTAGAATTTTCGTAAATTATTGGGATTTCGACACTGGGTGTGGTTAATTTTCTTGTTTGTATGTTTATATTGGCTGCTAATTGGTTTAAAAGGTCTACACCGATAAGTCCGTCGTAATTTGGAGAAAAGTCGAATAAGTAAAATTTATGATAGCTATTTGTTTGAAACGGGGTGAAAATTGGAATTATTGCAACTTCATTATGTTCTGTCATTGCGTGTGCGGTTTCAATTTGAAATGATTCATTTGAAATAAAATCTTCATAAAATGTGTGGGCAAGTTGAGGGTTTATTAAACTTCTGGTACTTCCAGTATCTATTAGGAATTTTGCGTTTAGTTCGGGGACATTAATATATGGTAGTTTTGCATGAATGTTATTAATAGTAATTATGTTTGTTTCTGATCCGGGCAAGGTAGGTGAACATTTTGATCTTGGTTTTCTACGTAACCTTCGTTATTAATATAATTGTCCGACTGATTATTTACGTCAAAGTATTGATCATGATTAATATGTTCGTTGTTGTAAAATTCATACTCAGGATCATTAGGATAATAATTATTGGTCGGTTCGAAAAATTGGTCGTTTGGTGTTTCATAATTGGTCTCGTATTGATACGAATTAGGATCAAGGTCATTTATTTGGTGGGTAAATAATTCTTCCGCGATAAATGTAGGTTTCGGTCTAAGTGTGGCGTATCCTGATGTTGTGTCCATTGGCTCAGGGGCAAATTTACGTTGAGAATTATTCCTGGTTATTGAACTTAATTTTGGATTAAATGGAAATGTTTTTTGGTTGCCAAATTTATTATTTGAGTTATTCGGGAATTGATTAAAATTCGGTTTGTTAAATTGATTTAACTGAGGTTGGGCATTTATTGCGGGACGCGGAATAAACGTTGCATTTGAAAACGGTCTCTGTTGAAAATTAAACATAGGTGGTCTAGCAATATTTGGTCGTTGAGAAAAATTGGCTTGTTGAGCAAAATTAGGTTGTTGAGAGAAATTCGGTTGTGAATATCTTGGGGGGTAAAAGTTTGGTTTTTGTGCAAAATTGTTCGGTTTGGGTGGATGTCGTGTAAAATTTGGGTTTACAGAAGGTTGTGGTCTATATGTGGGTTGTCGGAAATTCGGATTCTGTCCGTTGTTAATGTATTTGAAATTTTCTTCTTCCGTTACGTATGCTAATGCTTGTTCGATCGAGTTCGGATTTCTAAGTCTTACTACTAGTTGCATATGGTATGGCAATCCGTTTATAAATGTTTTAAGCGCAAAATCGTCGTAATGGCGAATCTTAATTAATTTTTCATTAGGGTCTTGAATAGTGGTATTTAATTTAGCAAACAACAAACTTCTAGCGTCTTGAATTCTCATTCCGAACTGAATTGGTGTTTCATTTTTGTATGGTTTAATTGAGATCAAATCCTGAATTAGGCAATCTGTACCTCTCTGATCCGAAAATGTTTGATTCAATGCATCTTTAATTAATTGCCACGTGTTTAATTCGGTTCTAGTGCCGATTAAATCAGCAGAACGATCGCGTAATTTACTTAGAATCGTATCAAGCAAACAGATATTAATGCGGTCATTTACATTATTTACGTTTTGAAATGCTTGCAAAAAATGTTCGCAAGAATTTATGAATCTATTAAGTTGTTTTGGGTTTCCATCAAACGTTGGAATGTTATCTGCTTGATAACGCATTAGTGGGACGTTTAGAGCCATTTCGGGAATATTTAAATTATCTTGTTCAACTATATCTAAGTGAATATCGTTCAATTGTTCGATTATATTTTCGAACTCGTTCATAAGTTATAGAGTTTTTTATTATTTAGCTTATATTAATTAATTATTGTTATTTTTCGCGTATTAAAGAAAATCAAACAGTGTAGGAGTGTGATTGAAAGCGGATAATTAATTGGAAACTTACATTAGGGTTAGAGCGTACTTCTGCATTCTTTGTCGTGGTTTTCTTAATTCTATTGCCTATAGAATCCAGCGATGTGTGGTTTCCAGGTCTTCCTAATCTATGGGTTCCGGAGAATCGTCGATTTAGGACTTTCCTCTGGATGCTCCCCTCGATAGTCGATGTCTTCCTTCGGGTCTGCAGGTGCTTCCGGCGATGTGTGTCCGTTTGAAGTTTTCTGCGTCTCCGATGTTTTGTTGTGGATCGTTTGTCGAATTAACCGATTATCGGACCGGGCCAAAGCGATTTTTGTCTTTTTCACCGTTCGACGGATCCTACCGACTGCGCCAGTTTTGGTTGATGAACTATCGATTGACTTTTTAAAAAGTAACTTTTTATTTCAGGAGCGTTGAATGAGAAATAATTCATGCGACAAATGCGACTAACAGATTTATTACTGACTTTGTTACAATTGTGGGATGTATTTATAACCTAAGAGTTGATGACTCCGGAATTCCACACAGATAGGGAACTGCACGTGTGTGGCCTTGGGAATCCGCCTTAACTCGCGCAGTCAGTCTCGTAAACCGCCGAACGCAGGTCAAACAACTCCAAATTTTATACAACGCCATCCTCTTCAAAGCGGATCGTAAATGGACAGAAATCCACGATATATATACATATTTTATTTTTGAATATATGTTCTTTAAAAAATAAGTGTAACGAACTGGAAGCTTTTGTAAGTGGTAGTGCTACATATTATACTTTATTAGGCATTACTGAGCACTGGCTACTCCAACATGAAATCTTTAATTTAAAAGTCGGTAACTTTACTGCAATCGATTTTTTTGCTCGCAACAGCCCATACGGCGGTTCACTTTTACTGGCGTCGGAAACAAATCAATCCGTTAAAAAACTGAATTTAGAGGCTTTCTCTCAAGAAGGAACATGTGAAATTTCTGGTTGTACACTCTCATTAAATAATAACCTATTTTATATTATTAATGTATATCGGCCACCATCGGGAGATTTTGTATTATTTCTTAGAATTATGAATGATGTATTCTTAAGTTTAAATGTTTTAAACAAATATTTTATAATAGGAGGTGATTTTAATATAAATTTTAATTCTACAACTCGCGACTCCAATGCCATGGATTTTCGCAGCCTGGCTGAAAGTTTTGGTCTTTTTGAGACTGTTAACTTCAATACGCGCTTTAATAAAAGAATTGACAATGTTTTTTCAAATCTAAACAAACATTGTTATACGGTGTCTCCGGCAAATGTAGGAATATCTGACCATGTCGGTATATCCTTCCTTTTAAATATTGAACATAGTATTGCAAATCATGCAAACAATGTTAATAAAATTAGACCACTTACTAAAATTGGAAAATTTCACTTTTTTAAGTTAATGTCTACTAAAGACTTTAGTTTTGTACATTTTAATTTTTCCTTGACAGATAAATTCGATTTTCTCTTAAAGCTGATTCAAGATAGTATTGAACAATCTTTTCCTATTAATGCAAATAAAAGTCAATCTAATATATCAAGGAAATGGTTTACAAAGGAATTACACACAATGCGTACTATACTTGAACTTTTAAACGAGGCGTATCAGAATCAGCCTAATAATGAAAATAATCGGAGGCTCAGAAACGACTTTAGAAAGAAGTATAAAGATGCCTTACGCGCAGCTAAGATAAATGCAAATGACAACATAATTAAAAGCTCACATAACAACACAAAGACAATGTGGAAAATAGTTAATTCACTTAAACCAAAATTAAATCAACAAAACTTTGTCAAATTGTCAAATATCCTGTCATGATTTTAATTCCTTTTATTCTGATCTAGCACTAAATATACTAAGGGATATGCCGAAAAATAATGATGATTATATTAATTATGTAGTAAGCAATTTTTGTAAGTGGAACACGAAGTTTTTTAAATTTAAAGAAATATCGGAAGTTATAGTACGCGACGCTATAAAATCATTAAATCCTAGTAACTCAAGGGATATATATGGAATAACTGCAGATCTTATAAAGTTAGTAAAATATTTTTTGATACCACCGTTGACTGCATTATTTAATCAATGTATTCGAACATCTACTTTTCCAGATTCTCTTAAGCTAACAAAAGTAGTGCCGATACCAAAGAAAGGTGACTCCAGCGACATGAATAACTACAGGCCAATATCCATTATACCAGTAATTTCGAAGATTTTCGAGAAGATTCTGTTCAATCAATTGAATGATTTTTTAGAGCCTAACCTGCTAGATCCGCACCAGCATGGATTTCGTAGAGAGAAGTCTACAACTACAGCGGCTTTGGAGTTTCTAGAGTTGTGCATGAGTTGTTTTGAAAATAACGAATATTTACATGCCACTTTTGTCGACCTGTCGAAAGCTTTCGACTGCATCTCTCACGAAATCCTCATACGCAAATTATATATGTACAACTTGCATCCTGCAGCATGCCGACTTGTAAGCTCTTATTTACTTAATAGAGCCCAATGTGTCGAAACAGGTGGGGTAACGTCCTCTTTCCTCGATATTAAGTACGGGGTTCCTCAAGGCTCTATATTGGGTCCCCTGCTTTTTCTCATATATATAAACGACTTACCGTCTATCGCAGCAGGGAGTGATCTTATCCTTTACGCCGACGACACAACAATAGTCACTACCGGATCTACTGAGCATGAGAGTATTGTTATGAGAGATAATGCTTTCGAACGGGTCAATGAATGGTTTCAGCGAAACAAATTAATTTTAAACCAAAATAAGACCGTTAACATGGTGTTTACATTGAAACACTTAAATGCGGATACAGGTGTAAGCTATAGCGACGACACGAAGTTTCTGGGGCTGGTTATAGATACTAAATTAACCTGGTGGAAACATGGTGAGTACATGACATCTATATTGAGTAGTGGCATATTTTTATTGCGTCAACTCCATAGATCAGTCTCTAAAAAAACTTTAAAAGCAGCCTACCATGCCATTTTTGAAAGCCACCTTCGATATGGTCTATTGCTCTGGGGACATTCCGCTATTAAATTAAAATTGTTTGGAATGCAACGTAAAGCAATCCGCGTTATATGGGGAACCCACTACCAGGCTGACTGTAAACCATTATTCGAGGCTCTGAATGTCATGACTTTGCCGTGTTTGTACATCTATGAATGCTTAATATACATTAAGACTTCCAAGATAGATTTGTGTCAATATGTAGATCTGCATTCATATAACACGAGAAGAAAAGAAAATCTATCCCATGTCAAATAGACTGGAGAAAACCAAAACTGCAACGAGATATCATGCAATAAAATTTTTTAACGTACTCCCTTTACATGTTCGTCACTTGAATGTAAATTTATTTAAAAGCAAAATTAAAGCTGCCTTGTTTAAACATGCCTACTACTCAGTGGACGAATACATTAATTGCATTGCCCGAGACATCGTCAGCATATAGTGTTTTTGTCTTTCTATTTTACAATTTTGTCACTTCTTTTAATATGTAATATTGTGTTTTATTTTTTTGTACATACTTTTTAACATGTTGTCGTATAGTAATATTATTTTATAGTGTACTCTTTTTTAATTTTGACCTATGTAAGACCTTTATGTCATAAACATCAATAAATTACATTACATTACATTACATTTTAATAAAGGGGCAGTAAGTGTCGAAAAATTTGGCACAAAACGACGATACGACGACACCATTCCAATAATCCACCGAACTTCCGAAACGCGAGAAGGTATAAGTATGTCAAAGATGGCCCTAATTTTATCAGGGTCTATATGTAATCCATTACGTTTACGACATATCCTAAATATTTTAATTCGGGTCTACAGAATAGACATTTCTCCCGATTCAACGTCAAACCAGCCTCACATAGGCGTCGAAAAACCTCACCTAACACTTGTAGATGTTCAAAAAAGGTACTTGTAACAATGATAATATCATCGAGGTATACAAAAACGTGTGGTTCAAAATCTGCTCCAATTACGCGGTCTATAAAACGTTGCCAAGTTCATACGTCTGAATTGAAACAGGCCTCGCTGGGGCACGTTGAACGCGGTATATTGTTTAGATTTCTTGGCCATAGGGATTTTCCCGTATGCGGATTTAATGTCAAGAGACATGAGGTAACGGGCGCCGCATAATTTATCTTTGCGGGTGACTTTATTTATATGATGCTGCATCGTTGGCGACACAGGATAATATCTTTGCTTGATCGGAGACGCGTCACTAACAATAACATGTTTCACTAGGGATGTACACCCTAAACCATTCCTCATTAACTTGAAATGTTTCTCTTTTAATTCATTTAATTGCGACGTTTCTTCCCTCGACAAAGAATCCCACGACTGTAAAATTGAAGAAACATTAACCGGTGAACAAGGTTTTGTAAAAGTCCACGAACGCTATGTAAATTCGAAATAATACCCATGGCTGTCCAAAAATCAATTTCTAAGATTAATGAGTGGTCTATGTCTGGTACAACCAATACTTCCACGGCGGCGACTTTATTTTTTAGACGAAAAGGCAACGAATAAGTCCCTATACCATAAAACGCCTGACCATTAGCCACAGTACAACGACTAGGACTCCCAGACGCAGTCAAATTTAAATTCTTTATCATGTCCCATCAGGGTGCGCCAATAATCGTTTGCGTCGCTCCCAAATCTAAGATACCGAGCATATTAATCCCATACATGGAAACATCCAAATATGACCTCTCATCATTTTCAGCATGAGCCAAAATGAAATCTAATACCGTTTACGGCGGTTAGTGACCGGTGATATCAATCGCGACGTTGCCCGACCATTCAACACAATTTTTACAGGTGTTAACCGTAACACCAACTTGACCGCATTTTAAGCAGTGTTTTCCCCGAGGTTTAGGGCAATGTCTCATTATATGACCTGGCTCGCGAGCAGTTGTAACACTACCGGGATGGACGTACTTGCGATGGTAGCTTTGTTTATGTCACAGTCTACGTAAGCTAAATCAATGCAGCGCTAAGTATTATTGATAAAATGGTGCCATATTTTAAACATACGGTTAAACATATTAGTCACACACACGACGAACATTCCGATACGCTTTTCCCAAAAATAAACCGATAGCTGAATTAAACAGTACTTGATAGACATATTGCGTGCTATTCTCAATTCGTCTACCTGCTCTAAGAAGGCGCACAAGGATATAACTTTTGTATCTCCGGTAAATTTTAATTCCACTCGGCCACGGAAACTGACTTTATCCTATGATAACCAACCGCATTTTCCGTATTTGTACTAGAGTTACTATCCGAGTCGTTTTCAACCGGCACGTCTAGTATAGTTGCGTCTAATGGATTTACGCTCAAACGCGTCGACTCATGCATAAATTGTTTAGTTCGTTGCGATAAATCTGTAGATAGAGCCAAACATTCTATCAAAAGCGCCGACTTTTGTTTACTTTCCGCGTCAGATTTCGGCAAGCTACGAGCTATTCGGTTAAGGGCACTTGTGGCCTGCGTTGATAATTTACGAAACGCAGTGCTAGTACTAGAAACATTTGTGATTGCTGCGGTCAGTTCTACCAATTTTTCTTCTAATGCGGAACCTTCAGAAAACGCAATATCATACTTAGGGTAAACTAACTTTTTCCCCGTTTTCTTCAAACGTATGAGACCCCGGAGAGCCTTGCGCATTTCTTCCACTGAACTTTCTTCAATGATACCTCGCTAACGCAACTCATACTTCAATTCGGCTCGGTCGAGACGATTTACCTCCAATTTGCTCCATGGCAAATATATCAGTAAAAAAATCCGTCTCTTAACATTAATATCAAAAGGGCTAAGTTGAATATCTCTTTACATAAAAGAGGAAAAAACACAAGTGCAAAACACAAAAGAGCAGAAAGAATTCCTAAGACTAATCAAAAAAAGTAGATAATACCAAAGGCAGCTCAGTTTTGAAAACGGACGAGGCAAAACAATCCCAAAACACACTACAACAAAAAATATGAGGGTTCGATCCAAAAGAGAACAGCACTCGCCAAAAACTCCTCAAAAGGGCCAATACTCCAAATACAATTTATGATAAAACAATTAAAAAAAATAACTAACCAGAACAGACAGGGTAATCAAAGAACAGGGAAGGACCAAACCAAAAATACCTAAGGGCAAAAAAATGGGTTAACAAAATATTTAAGGTCCGAAAAGGGCCGTCAACTTTTATTAAAGGGCCCCACGTTTAGCGCCAATTTGTGATGCAATTTTATATTCCTTCTCTCTTGGATGAGTCGGAATTTGATTTTAAATCAACTTACCTTGAAACAAACTAATTGTTTCTCCCCTGCTATCTTAATGGAGTGGGGTGGGTATTAAAAACAGGATAAGGGCGCCACGTAATTTTTCAAAAGGAACAATTAAGGTAAGTTCTCTACGTACTAAAATTACGAAATCCTAAAGTAAACCTCTATCAACCAAAATCCTAACTTAAATAAAAGAAAAAGGGGAATCCCAAAAAAAACACCACTATTGATAAACGTAAGTTTATTCTCTAAAGGAAAGTAAACAAATTGACAATAGCAACTAAAAACAAAAATTGAAACACGGGAGGACGCTTTCAAATATTAACACAAAATAAACGCTTAAGCTTGAGTACATGCTTCAAATTTTAAATTAAAAATTAAATAAATAAATCCAAACTATAAAAAAATAATAACGGCTAATATATAATCTAACTGAAAATTCTATATATTAGCTGAAGGTATCTCAAAGAAAAGGAGGTTTTCTATCGTGCAAGTTTTTTTTTGTGGCTGGGAGGTGGAAATTCTTTTATAGACAGAGTGTGGGAGTTCCCAGAACTACTGGTATACCCACTAAAAACCACCTCCCTAAGTCGCCCTGACACCCTGCGGAACCGCCGTCTGGCATTACTTCACGGGGTGTAGGGTGTCGTCTGCGTCGGTGATGTGTTCGTGTGTATGATGAGTGTTTGCGTGTGTGTGTGTGTGTGTGTGTGTGTGTGTGTGCCACCCCGCGGAACCGCCGTCTGGCATTACTTCACGGGGTGTAAGTGTCGTATGTATGTGTGTGTAATGAGCGAGGGTGTGTGAGAAAGAGAGAGATGTGCGTTTGTGTGCAATGAACGGCTCGGGTACGTGGGGTTGCTACTCCCAAATGGCTGTGCACGTCAACCACCCCTGCGGGACTATCTTACAAGTTAGAATGACAATAATTCATTAAATGTTACGGATTCAATTAATTAAATTTAAATTAAATAATATTAAATCAAACGTAATAATAATAATTAAGTTAATAATAATATTAATAATAATAATAATGGCAATCGTAACGATGCGTTTAATAATAATAAGGATCTTAATAATAGTAATATCAATTACAATAAAAGTAATTTTAATAATAATAATAGTAATAATATAAATAATATTGATAATACTAGCGAAAATAATAACGATATTATTGATAATAATTGTAACAATAATACTAGCAATGATGATAATAATAATGACAATTTCACGAATACGGAACAGAAGGAAATTAATTTAGCCCTTGAAGGGTAAATAAATGTTAACTTTGAACAAAATTTTAAAACAAACCTCAAGGTATAAAAGATCACCAATATCTCTAAGGTAAAGGAAAACGCCGAAACGAATTCTGCAGAATAAACCCCCTAACAGAGTCCAAAGGGAATATGATACTTATGCGAAACCTTCCAATATAAGGCGTAATGGATTTAAAAAAGAAACTTATCTGTACGTTTTGCTTCTCCTACCCGGAAAAAATTCTTCCTGGCGACACGGTAGTAACTTCCGGTGTGGTAAGAAACTGTAGACACTCGGCCGACGTGATCGCCGTCCTGTGGAGGATCAAGGGTGGAAAACGGAACCAAAACGGCGATAACAGCCCCCAGATGTAATGTTGTATTAGGAAGAGCCCCAAAGGACAACCCTATGTTCATTAGAATGGCAAGATTACAAAAAGGCAAAATAGAGAAGTTTTACATTACCTTTCTGCTAGCTTGCGTCACGTGGATGAAAAGAACAATGAAAACTACTGATAAATCTTGGTGGCCGTGATGGCTGATAAAATTAAGATGCACGATTAATTTGCTATTTATTGCTGTTAATGAAAGTACAAGACTCTATACATTTGTATTAATATGATACGTTCGGTTCGACTCACTGTCGCCGACTACCTACTTATTGCTTATTTTAAGGGTCCATGCCTCCCTCCCATATTGCACCGGGGGTGGTTCTTAACAACTACTTCTCCGTCCTAGACGATAATTGCGCTCCCCAATATAAGAAGAACAAACACTAATTACGTATTGCTATAAATCCCGATAATCGGTTAAATTCAATAAAAATAATTGAATTAACGTTGAGCTACTTTTTCACTATTGGCCACTAATTCCAGCGATCCCGAAGATCAACGATCAAAAAGAAAAGACAGAAACGTAACGCGCTCCGAAGAAGATACAAAAGTGGAAGGGGAATGATAAGTATCATTATCTATGGTAACATTTTTAAGAAAATACAGCACAAGTATAAATATTCAAATAAATGAACATTAACAAAATATACTAATACTAAATACTAATTAAATTCAAAAAAATGTTCATATCAAAACTAACCAGGTGTTTGTTGGGTTGCCTACGATAAAAGTGCGAAATTTAACGTTACAACTAAAAATATTCAATCAGTATGAAAAATGAGTTATATTGCTTTGTAATTTTCAAAGATTATTGTTTAATGATACATATACCGAGCAAGTTTATACTTCGTTACTTATAATAACTGAAGTATGTTTTGTTCACCAGATAACCTTTCTAAAATTTTTCCTTTCTTACTCACTAGAAAGGTAAAAACTTAGAATAAAAACATAACGAATAAAGGGGGTAGCCAGGTTAAGTGTGCAGTTAATATTTAAATATTGTCACGTCTTGTCTCACTGCAAGCTCGTGATTGGAATTCGGGATCACTGATTATTCTAATAAATACTCAATTATAAAAACTACTTACATTTATTCCTTTTTTAACACTCTTTACACTGCTTATATTTATTACCGTACTACTTCAAAATCTACCACTTCAAAATATAAACGCTACTGCCTTTATGATTAAAAACTACTTCACTAAAATCTAAATCTTAACTATCTTTATAATTCAAAACTACTTCATTACTTCAAATCTACAACTTAACTAACTTTATGATTCACAACTACCTCACTACTTCAAATCTACATCTTAACTAACTCTTGGCTTATCTCCCGATCGGGTCATCCCCGTTGCTTGTTTTCCGATCCACCAATAAACGGCTTCCATGTCAACAAATGCTTAGTTAGTACTAATTGTCGGCCGCTTATTGGTGTACCTGCAAACAACGCCGATGTTGCTAACGCCGATTCCCGTGGGAATGCATATCAGCGTCTAGACTCCGCACCAGGTAAAATTCCATAAAATGGAATTCGACTCGGACCGGATATCCATACGTGACACTACTCCCCCGCAAATCAATCGCTGCCCCAGCGATTCTCCTAGGATACTTAACCTATGTGTATCAACCTAATTTAACAGATTACATTGCTAACTACCTAACTTATCGCAAACCGCCATATCAAGAGCGCAGTCAGGTCTGATTGTTTCCACCGACGAGTTTTTTCACGCGAATCTCTCGTATGCCTATGCTTGTGGACTGCGAAACTTGATATATTCTGCAGACAGTCCTTCATCTTCTGCTGATCCGCTCGCACTTGCGGAACCATTTCCAGCTTGTATCAGGGGTACGTGCAGGTCCTGGACACCGCTCCAGCAATTCCCTCGATAGATATCCACGCTTCCACCACATTCCGGTTTGATCTCGTTCTGGATAAAGTAATCGGAATTCTCTTATCCCGACAACAAAATAAGTCAAGTGCCTCCAGTAATTTAATCACAATTGGGCCATGAGTAAAAAAGTCTTTCCATTCGTCGAAACCGATGTTCAAGCTGCTATCTTGATCCATCATCCATAAGAGACTAGTTACCTTCTCCTTTTCCAATTAAACGCCATTTTGTCGAGTTTGCTGAATATCTTCCCAAGCGTTTCTTATCTTCTTAGGGTAGCTTATACCGGTAGTGGTGTGGTATCACACGAGTGGGTCGTCTGGACTGATTTTGCACTAGTCGCCATTCCCCCAGTGGGTTTCCTATTTGCTGAATTCATGTGCGTGTTAGGTGGTAACATTTCCTTCTAGGCATCGTTTTGGAAATCCCATTGCTCTTGACATGGTCGGTTTACATGAAAAACGAAAAAAAACTAAAGTATCCTTGTATTTACTTAATACACGTAAAAAGTATATAGAAATATATATAAACATGACATTTCAGAAAACTAAAATAAATTAAACTAATTATTAACTGTCCTAATTCTAATATTTTAATTCGATACTGGTTGGAAAGGCCACTTAATGATTCCTGTCAGAAAAATCTAATTTATTGAACACTATCAATTTATTTGGAACTACCAGGTGGCGTATCAACATCCCATTATCAACATTATACTCTATCTTCTGATATTGGTACGACACGAATACCCTCGTCCATTTGTTGAGGTGTTACCCTTAACTTTTCCCTGTTTGTCAACCTGAGGGAAATATGTCTTCTGATCTTGGGCCTTTCAGACTTATATGTTTTACATCTGTTATAGATTATAAAAATTGCAAAAAAATAAACAAATTAAAATAACGAATGAAACGCCCACACTTGAATAAACAAAATAGTGATTCAATTTCTTATTTTTCTCAAGAATAATTTTCATTTGTAAGGTATCAAAGCTTTCAGAATATTTAGTTAGTTTTTCCGAAAAAGTGTTTACGTTTGTAAATTCCATTCATGGTATTGATCTTATAATTAATTGCATTTATCGAAATATTTAAAGGTAGTCTCGCGGTTTTAATTTTAATTAATAATTTAGAGATATCAATTAAGTCAGAACGAATGGTTGTTCCACGATCGCCTAAAATCGATCTAGGACAGCCATGCCTGTTAATCAAATAATTTAGAATAAAGTTGTCGACGGATTCAACTTTGCCATCGTACAAAGCTGCTGTCTCCACATAGCAAATGGCATAATAGATTTCTTCTACAATTTTCACATACCTTTCATACTTCTGGGAAATGGTCCTAGAAGATCAATTCTACCACGGTCAAATGGCACGCCTACTAGGATGGGTTGCAAAAGGCCGGGTGGCGCCACCACTTGTCGTGATATTTTTCTCTGCCGTGGCGATGTCCGATAGGGTTTACTCTTAACTGGTGATGCTTCCTCAATTCGAATCTCGTGTTCTGCATAGTTTGTAAATCCTGACTTTTTACTGCCAACTGAAAAAAGATCGCTAAATTCCTCCCTAAGTGTATTTGGAATCCTAACTTCGGAAGAATAGTCTCCCTTCTCGCTAAAAAATGTGGGCGACACGTCTGCAACTTCCATTTTCTTGTATCCGGTACCATTTGCTTCTGTTTTAACCCTGTCATCAAGACTCTCTTGTGGTCCAATTATGCAATCGTTCGCCAGTAACACCTTATTATTTTTGTCCCTAAAATTCTCACAAATATCAATCATAAAAATATTATTCTCCTCCAAATCATATCTTTCTGCTCGCTCTGTAGAAAAGATAATTGTTTTGTCCTTTTGTGGGAGTGCATCCGGGGTTTTAATCTTCGTCTGATAATCTTCCTCTTCGCACAGAAAACTTGGCAGCGGGCCCACTATTACCTCTAAAAATCCTAATGTAGTGTTCCTAAAAAGCTTGAATTCCGTCACCACGAACTGCATTGTATAGGGCGGCATTCGGACTTCTTAATGGCGCCCCCGGTCGTTTGGGTTTTCCTCTCTCGCTGGTGGCCCTTCCTGTCTAAAACGACTGTTGTCTACGTAGCCTCTAGATTGGTTATTGGCCCTACTGTAACACATTCTAGCCATGTGTCCCGACTTTCCGCATCTGAAACAGATTGGTCTACCATCCGCAGTTCTTGATGATCTATTTATTTCTTGTGGGCCCCTACTTCGGTTTTGTTTGAAAACATTTGATGAAATTGGTTGATGAGATTGAGAACTACAATTGCAATTACACCGTTTTTCGTTTGGTGGTGCTGCAGAGCTATTTTGCACAGGTAAAGGTACTGACGGAGCGATCATACACATCTGCGCTCTAAAAGCTGCATTTTGAATTTCACTTATTTTCATAACTACATCTTTTAGTTTTGCTCTGGTCATATTCGCGGAGCGCAACATAACATATTTTTCCAGATAAGCTGGATGCATACCTGATAAAAAGTAATCAATAAGTCGTTCATCGCTTACCGTTCCCAGCTCGTCGCAAAGATACAGAATATCATAAAAATATGTTTTGATGTCCTCTTGATGTGCTTGTTTTCGCGCTACCAACCTTAGTTTGATGTCCGCCATCGGATCTTCCCCTCCAAATTCGTTAATAGCATCCGATTTTACGTCCTCCCACGTCTTATGCGCATTTTTTGGGTCCATTCTATAGTTCCTATACCAAAAATAAGCTCCATTCATTAGGTAAGTACTTAAAAAGTGGAGTTTATACTGGTCGCACCAGCCGTTAGTAAATGCTGCAAACTCAAACTGTCTAAAAAATGAAATAATATTACCACTCGAGGGCTCGAACGACGGTGGTGGTACAAATTTGGGCTGTATTGGCGGCAGAGTAATGTTAGCAGCATCCCTGATTGTCTGGTTTACTTGCTGTTGTACCGCCGCTGACGCTGCAACTGTCGCATCCATGGTGTTTGACCCCGCGCAATTGGTACCTGCATTCATATTTGTATTTAATGTGTGATTTACTTCCGCAAAAGTTTCCAAAAACGTTTGATTTCCTACTGAGGAGTCGTCTGTCGAACTTTTCCGTGTGATACTATCGGACACCGACCAATTTTCGATGTCTTCCTGTATCGTGTCTGTTGCTGGTGGAGAATGAACCAATTTAGAACTTTTAGCGAACGCGTTGTCCTGGAATAGTTCCGTACTTCGACTTGGCGGTTGAAATTCGCCTAAACCTTTATTAAAAATTTCTAATTTATATCGGGTGTTATAATCATGCTGAACGTCCTTGCTCATTGAGACCCTGACCTGCCTTAATGTAGCGATGTCCGGGATGGAATTCGCACCGCGTAGCAGATGTGTGAAATATAACGCGACAGCTCGTCTTCACTTACAAGCAGCGTAAAACATAGTTCAAGCAAAAAAAAATGTAATACCTGTGCACGAACTCGATTAAATTTATTTGTTAAATTAATCAAATTTGAAAAGACCATGTAAATTCGGCGCCTCCACCACTTGTCACGTCTTGTCTCACTGCAAGCTCGTGATTGGAATTCGGGATCACTGATTATTCTAATAAATACTCAATTATAAAAACTACTTACATTTATTCCTTTTTTAACACTCTTTACACTGCTTATATTTATTACCGTACTACTTCAAAATCTACCACTTCAAAATATAAACGCTACTGCCTTTATGATTAAAAACTACTTCACTAAAATCTAAATCTTAACTATCTTTATAATTCAAAACTACTTCATTACTTCAAATCTACAACTTAACTAACTTTATGATTCACAACTACCTCACTACTTCAAATCTACATCTTAACTAACTCTTGGCTTATCTCCCGATCGGGTCATCCCCGTTGCTTGTTTTCCGATCCACCAATAAACGGCTTCCATGTCAACAAATGCTTAGTTAGTACTAATTGTCGGCCGCTTATTGGTGTACCTGCAAACAACGCCGATGTTGCTAACGCCGATTCCCGTGGGAATGCATATCAGCGTCTAGACTCCGCACCAGGTAAAATTCCATAAAATGGAATTCGACTCGGACCGGATATCCATACGTGACAATATCTTGCAAAAGACAACCATTCTGGATTGAGCGATTGACCATATTACTCTTTTATGATATGCCTTTATCATCCAGAAGCAACAAATTTTAGAATGACCGATAATTTACCTATAAATTTAAGGTATAATTTATTAAATAATAAAACATTTTACTTTTTAGTTGAGACTTCTAGGTGAAATATCTTTAAATGATCGTATTCTCTATATCAGGGATGGCGAACCTTTTTTGATGTCCGTGCCACAAAGTCATAAAAATTCTTTTTTAAATAGGTAACGTGCCACAATAAAATTTCATTCGAAATGTTATCGCGGGGAAACTATACGTAAGTATAATTAAATAAACAAATAAAGCAATTCTTCTTTAAACTTTTTTTTATTAATCAATGTTTTACAAAGAGCAATATGATAGAAAAATTCACGTAAAAACAATTGTTTTATTTCATAAAATACATAAAAAAGAATTTAAAACAAATACAAGTAGATGTTAGAACTGCCGCTATCCGCTTTGTAAGTTGTCTTTGCTTGAATAATGACACTCATTTTGTAGATAGATTTGCTATTAAATTTCTAACTAAATATCCCGTTACTGATAGATAATTTCAAAATTTCACAATTGAATACGCTTTTTAGAATTAAATGGTTGAAAATAGTTCAATTCCTGCTAATATTACGAATGTTATAAAATTTATTGGGGGTACCTATACACGTTTAATTAGTGAATATTGGTTAATAATTGTAATAATAATACAAATTACAGAAATAATTGCTGATTATTCTTTATTAGCTTCGTTTTTCCTGCTAACATATATAAATAAATATATACATAAAACCATACAAAAATTTTGTCATTATGCATGTTATCTAAGGATAAAAAATAATTGTAACCTCACGTACGTTTCCACTTAAAACAATTACGCATATATTTAATACATAATTATAGTTATAATGATAGTTATGTAAAATAATAGAAATGTCAAGAAATGTCAGCATATTTGCTAACACCTCACAGTCTAATGAGAAATACAGCACAAGCTCTTATTAACTCTAGTATTATAGCAATGAGTAGTAATAAATTATCGTGCTTTAATTACTGAATATGATTTGTATTGTTCGATATTAAGAGACAAGAATATGAACATGTCTGTCTTTCTTAAATGAAAACTTTTGATTAATTAATGGCAACAACATTTCAATTTTTAGTGGTTTATATTAATATAAATAAAAAATAGATAAATAAAAAACATAAAAAATAAATAAAAAGTTGCAAGTAGATGTTAGAACTCTCACTATCTGCTTTAGTAGTTGTTTTGCTTGAATATTGACGTCCGTTTTGTAGATGATTTGCTGTTAAATTTCTAATATAATATCCAATAACTACCTCTTAATGATAGGTAATTGTAAAATTTCACAGTTGAATACGTAGTTTAGAATTAAATGGTTGAAAATAATTCAGTTACCAATAATATTAGAAATGTTATACATCAAATTCACAGGTACCACCAATGCACTTTTAATTAGAGAATATCGGTTAATAATTGTAATACACATTACAGAAATAATTACTAGTTATAAACTACATCAATATTAATAATAAATAACAGAATATAAGAGACGCTTTTACGGCTGAAGTTTTGTTAGCAAATCGGTAAACCATAGTCAATATGTGACAAATCACTTCTAAATAAATTAATACAGATTATATATATATATATATATATATATATATATATATATATATAAGAAGTACTCAATCGCTATTTTTGAGTACTTTACGTCTTTGTGGGGGGGCGGGGGTAGTATTTGGGCAGGCTGAGAAAAAAACAACCTTGTAAGGTTGCGAGTAAGTCTTAAGTAATAATAACAGTTAATTACGTGATGATTTTCGCAATTTAATTGATAAAAAACTTTTACATTTGCAGCGCCATCTCTTGACCAATAAAAAAATGTTTCGGATAAAACTTACATACTTTTTAATCGTCTATTAGAATCTGCAATAAAAAATAGGGGTTTCCATTTAAAATTTTAAAGTTGCCCCCTGTTCCCGCCCCCCTTGGGCGGCTGGGGGTGCAAAGTCTACGGCATCAGATGTCCCCCTCAGAACCATTAACTTTTCATTTGGAACACTTTTTGATTCAATGCAAAGTTTCAGAATTATCGCTACTGGCGGATTAAAATGGGACACCCTGTATATATACAGGGTCCTGCAACAGTGCGTCGGGCTTTCCTAGCGCCTTTCTCATGAGAGACAGAAAAAAATGTTTCGTATAAAAATTTATTGATTTAAAAATCTGTATGCCGTAAAATTATTTTCAAATATACAGGGTGTCCCCATTTTGCGGTATAACAAAAGCAAACATTTTTTTTAATGGAACACCCTGTATATTTTTTCATTTTCTAATTTGAATAATATTTTATAACTTGAACCTTTTTTTGGTTTTTAATTTCGATATGGCATTTCCGAGTTATTGACGTTTTTCTGAAAAAAATGTAAAAAGCGGAGGTTCGCAAAAAAAATTATTCTGATGTTCTATTTAAAATTTAAGAAATTTTCTTTTTCCTATGGTTGTTCATAAGTACTGTTTATGTACCAGTGTTAAAAATTTTCACTTTTGAGGAACCCTGCCTTTGTATCAGACACGCCATTTTCTAAAATTTCAAATTGTCGTAACTTTTTAATGGAATCATATATTTTTTAAAATTTTATATTATTCTGCATCTAATTTCCTACAAAAAATATTAAGCATATCCTATACCTAGAAGTGATATTTTTCAAGATATAAAAGAATTTATATTTCAAACGGTTCTTGAATACGATTTGTTTTTGAATAGATAGCTATGACTGAAAAAAATGCATCTGTCAATTAAACAATTAGTTTGACATGTAAGTGGGAGGTGTGAATTACAAAAAAACAAAAGAAGAAAGCCTATTATCAACGAGGAACCAAAAAGACATTAGTGAAGGAACTGGCATAAGCGAGAGGTCAGTACAAAGCATTCTGAAGAAAAATCGATATCAAGCATATGATATTCAGTGCTATTGGTGATTCCTTATAAACAATTTCAGGTTTTGTTAGATCCGGAGATCTAGCAGGTCATTTGGTGGGTCCATTCCTACCAATCCACTGGTTGGGGAAAATGAAATGGCCTCACATCTTGTGAAAATTGGGCAGGTGCTCCGTCTTGTTAAAACCACACCCTGTTTCTTGTTAGTTAGGGTACATTAGCTAACGTTCCGGGTAATTCAATTTGCAAGAAGTACAAATACATAGACCTACTAAGATGGCCCTCGAAGAAATGTGGACCTACAACATGGTTTCCAAAAATTCCGCCCCAGACATTCAATGCTGATGATCAACTTGTCTCATAACATGCGGATTATCAGTTAAATAATAGTGAAAATTGTACCTATTGACAGATCCATTGTTATGGGATGACGCCTCATCCGTGAATAAAATATATTGGAAAAATGCAAGATGCTCCTGTATTTTCTGTCTTCCCAAGAAACAAAATTCGGAACGAAATTGAAAATCAGTATTACTCAGTTCTTGATGTAGCTGAATATGATATGCTTGATATCGATTTTTCTTCAGAATGCTTTGTACTGACCTCTCGCTTATGCCAGTTCCATCACCAATGTCTTTTTGGTTCCTCGTTGATGATAGGCTTTCTTCTTTTGTTTTTTTGTAATTCACACCTCCCTTTTACATGTCAAACTAATTGTTTAATTGACAGATGCATTTTTTTCAGTCATGGCTATCTATTCAAAAACAAATTCGCATTCAAGGACTGTCTGAAATATAAATTCTTTTATATCTTGAAAAATATCACTTTTAGGTATAGGGTATGCTTAATATTTTTTGTAGAAAATTAGATGTAGAATAATATAAAATTTAAAAAAATATATGATTCCATTTAAAAAATAAGAGTTACGACAATTTGAAATTTTAGAAAATGGCGTGTCTGATACAAAGGCAGGGTTCCTCAAAAGTGAAAATTTTTAACACTGGTACATAAACAGTACTTATGAACAACCATAGGAAAGAGAAAATTTCTTAAATTTTAAATAGAACATCAGAATAATTTTTTTTGTGAACCTCCGCTTTTTACATTTTTTTCAGAAAAACGTTAATAACTCGGAAATGCCACATCGAAATTAAAAACCAAAAAAAGGTTCAAGTAATAAAATATTATCCAAATTAGAAAATGAACAAATATACAGGGTGTTCCATTTAAAAAAAATGTTTGCTTTTGTTATACCGCAAAATTGGGACACTGTATATTTGAAAATAATTTTACGGCATAGAGATTTTTAAATCAATAAATTTTCATACGAAACATTTTTTTCTATCTCTCACGAGAAAGGCGCTAGGAAAGCCCGACGCACTGTTGCAGGACCCTGTATATACAACATCTTTATTAACAGACAAACGTACAACAAAAATATATATAATACATGTATCGTAGATGATGTTAGTGGATTAGTCTGTTAAATGGCTATCTACCAGAAGTCTTTTAGCCCGGATTACCAGTCTTTATGTCTCGTCAGTCTGTCTCTGATGGTGTTGATGATGATGGATGATGTGATTCGATGAATTCGAATGTTGTAAATGAAGGGGTTTTATATTTAGGGATTAGGTCAGGATTTCTGCTCAAGCAGTAAAGGGAAAGGATGTGTTGGTTGAAGGAGTTTTTGGAAAATTTTTCGCTAAGGTATAGAAGGCGTTCATTGATGGGAATAACAGAGGTAGTGTCATATAGGAGTTGGTTAGAAGGATTATGTAAAGGATTGCTAGGATGGCGGATTTTGGTTAAAGCTCTTAGGGAGGATCGCTCGCTAACTTGGATATTATGGATAGAGGGATTGCAGGAGTTTAGGAAAAGAACATTACCATAGTAAAGGGCGGCAAATCATTTTGTAAATTTTAACGGCTGTTTTTATGGATATTCCGTCGTTTTTGTAGGTTAGATTCCTAAATAATTTTCCCTTGTAATGATTTTAGCCTTATTTGAAGCTGTGTGACTTTTAAAGTTTACTATTTGATCTATGGTAATGCCTAGGTATTTTATGGACGTAGAAGGGGTAACAATTGTGTGGGAGATATGGATATTATGTGTAGGATTGTTGTTGCGGTGATAGGGAATTAGAAGCTGGGATTTGTGGGGATTGATTTTAATTCGTGATTTACAAATTATATATTAATGCCGAAAGCCGCAATTATTATTATGTGAATGGGATTCAATTTGAAACAATATTTTAATAGAATAGGATAGAATATAATAATATTCTATGACCATTTCCTCACCACAACGGTGGAAAAGAAAAATAATTAGTTGTAATTTATAAAAAATTAGCTTATTCACTATTTATTTTAGAATGATATAAAGCAGGGATGGCGAACCAATGGCACGCGTGCCACAAGTGGCACGTTTGAAAATTTTGATGGCACGCACAAAAACAAAATAATTTTTTTATAAGTTATCTTTTTTGATAGAAATGAATTAAAAATTATTAATTAATAATTTATGATATAAATTTGTAGTACTGAATACCTATTTTAGTATGTTTACTAGAACCGTCAAATTATACATTTTATTACTAAAATATCGCATGAATTCTCTCGAAATATATAAAGATGCGCATTAGATAATTTTTTTTGCGTATCCAGTTTCGCCTTCTAATGTTATCGCATGTTTTTGCCGAAGCAGCGCTCGAATCAGACGACTGCATTAGTCATTTTTAGTAAACCGTCGTCTTTGAAACTTCAGTGACTTGTTAAAAAATAGATATAGTGTTATTTTTAGGTAAATATTTTTATATATTATTTCATATTTTATATTCTGCATTCGTTTGCAAGCATTCAATTGAGTCACGACTGAAGTTTTAACCTGTAACAACCTTAAGGTATTAAAAGTTACTAAACTTATAATTTATTTTGCTTATTTTTGAACAATAAAATATTTTAATATTATGAGACATTATTTTATCATTAAATCAGTGTAAAATATAGAAATAATTATTAAAATTACCTTGAATTAATATATTATTTATTATTTTCTTGTGTTGGTAATATTTTTAGTACTTTAATATGTGATGAAATCGGTTCTTGCAAACGAATGCAGAATAAAGTATTTATTTTATAACAATATTATTAAAATATATGTGTTTTAGAATTTCTTATTATGGCTAGTTCAATGAAAAAATCGAAATTATCCGAAACATGTAGTAGCAGAGAATTGTGTCGCTTAGCGTCCCTGCACTGCGGTCTCCGTGGTCCTTTTGTGCGCCTCTGGCTATTTTACTCCTTTTGAACTCCTGTATCTTCTAAGAAATCCAGGAGTTTCTGCCAGGGGATATTCTTTAGCTGTTCTACAGGAAGCATGGGCTTCCCGAGTTTCGCCTTGCGTTCTTGTTTGTATGCTTCGCAAGTGCACAGTAGGTGTTCGGGAGTTTCCTCTTCTTCCAGACACCCACGGCATAGGGGGTTTTCTCAATGCCCATCCTATGTTTGTGCTTGTTCAGGTCACAGTGTCCAGTGACTAGTCCTGTGATTTTACTTAATTTCAGACTGCTCAGTCTAGACAGCTTAAACATGCTGTCAGGTACCGGACCATCTAGGAAGAGTCTTGTATGCCTCATTCCATTTTGGTTTTGCCATGCCTTTTTGTGCTCCTCTGCTAACTTGCGTCGGATTATTTCCTTTCCGGTTTCATGGGGTATACCGAAAGCGGGTTCAGGTCCTATGAATTCACCTGTTGCTCCTTGTTTAGCCAGCAAGTCGGCCCCCAAGTGTCCAATAATTTTTTGGTCCTTGGGTACCCATACTAGCTGTGTTTCTCTTGTTGTCGCCAGTGCGTCCAGTCTGTTTATGCAAGTCATGACCAGCCTGCACTGCACTATCGGTGAGGCTAGCGCTTTTATGGCTGCCTGGCTATGTGTCATAATGGTAATTGGTCCTTTTTTAAGTCCCGATTCCATTAAGTGATGAGCACACCAGTCAATGGCGGCTATTTCGGCCTGGAAGATAGAGGCATGCTTCCCCAGAGCAATCGCGAATTGTTTGCTCCGGTTGCAGCCTCCATAGATACCAGCCCCGGTTCCTTTAGTATTTTTGGCCCCGTCTGTGTACCAGATGGTTCCTTTACTCGTTCCCGGGTATGTTCCATTTGTCCATTCACTCCGCTGTGGTATGATCGTTTTAAATCTGCGGGATGGGTGTACGATTTTGGTGAAATCGGACCTCATTGTTAGTGTCTCTTCTTCTTGTAGTACTTTAAATGTTGCCGGTCTTGATGGCCCCATATTTAAAGTATGTCCATTTATGTGCATCCTATAGGCTGCCTGTCTAGCTTCCATCATTACAAATAAATGTAGTGGTGGTAGCGATAATATGTGTTCCATGGCTGCCGTGGGCGTTGTCCTCATTGCCCCAGTGATTAGCAGACACGCCTGTCTTTGCACTCTTTCGAGTTTTACTGCTGCACTTTTGGTTTGGGTCTTTTCTCCCCAAACGAGCGCCGCGTATGTCACTATAGGTCTTATGACCACAGTGTATAGCCATTTGGCCATACTGGGTCTCAGTCCCCATGTGCGTCCTACCATTTTTCGGGTCGCAAAAAGTCCTCTCATGGCCTTTTTGCTGATGCTCTCTAGGTGGAAGTTGAAGTTCAATCTGGTATCAAGTATGACCCCTAAATATTTTACTTCATTTTTGATTGGAACTTCCATTTCATACATAGGTAGTGATTTTATGTCATTGGTTTTTCGTCGCCTAGTAAAAGGGACGATCGCCGTTTTGACCGGGTTTACAGTTAACCCTTCATTCCTGCACCATCTTTCTACGGTATTTAGTGCCTTCTGCATCAAGTTTGATACAGTGGTCCCAAACTTCCCGCTTACTAGAATGGTCAGATCATCTGCATACCCCAGTGCATATATGCCCTGGCTTTCGAGTAGCAGCAGAAGGTCGTCCATGACGAGGCACCATAGGAGCGGCGAGAGAACACCTCCCTGCGGGCACCCGCCAGCGACTAACGCTTCTGCTGTTTTTCCTTATAGGGTAGTCATCACAGTCCGACTTCTGAGCATAATGTTTACCCATTGTCGGACTTGCGGGTTAATTCATCTTTTCTCCATTGCTGTTGCTATGGAGTTAAAGGTTGTGTTGTCAAACGGCCCTTCAATATCCAGAAAGGCCCCTAACGCAACGCCTTTGCATTGTAGGGTCCTTTCGCATCTGCTCACTAGCTGGTGGATTGCTAGCTCGCATGACTTTCCCGCTTGGTAGGCATATTGTTGACGGTGTAGTGGCAAGTCCTTTAAAACTCCTTCCCGTATGTGCCTGTCTACTAGTTTTTCTAGTAGTTTTAACATAAATGATGACAAGCTGATCGGTCTGTAAGATTTAGCCTGGGCATATGAATCACGCCCTGGCTTAGGTATGAATACCACCTTTACAGTCCGCCAGCTGCTTGGGATGTATGAACGGGCAAGGCTTGCTCTGAGGATATCACATAGTGGTTTCCTCAGCGTTGCTATCCCCTTTTATAGCATGATAGGATATATCCTGTCAGGACCTGGTGATTTGAATGGTTTGAACGTGTTAATTCCCCACTCAACGTCACCTGGTCTGATTATCATTTTCGCTGTTTCCCAGTCCCGTTTTGGAGCCCCTGCGTTGGGCTCGTTTAGGTCCTCGGAAACAGGATTGTCAAGTATTGCAGAACCCGGGAAGTGCGTCTGCAGTAATACCTGCAGGGTCTCTTCTACCGAGTCTGTCTACTTTCCATTTTTGGTCTGCAGTGAGCCGATGTTCCCAGCATGATCTTTGCTAAACGTCTTGAGTAGACGGGAGCTTGTGGGTTCACTTTCTATGACCCTACAGAATTTTTGCCAAGATTCCTTCTTGGCTTTTTTAATGGCATTGTTATATGCCGTGAGGGCCGTTTTGTACTGCGCCCATTCACCGTTTCTCTTGGCTGTATTAAACAGTCTTCTGGTGCGTGCCTTAGCCCTATCAAGATCCTTGTTCCACCAGGTGACCCTGGTTGAGGTAGGTTTGGTAGTTCTTGGGCAGCTTGCTTCAAACGCAGTATTGATAGAGTCTGTGATGCTTTGCACCATGAGCTCTAACTCATGCGTTGTTCTCGCTACTGTTGGACAGTCCCCGATTCGGCTGGCTAGTACCTCTTTGTATAGGTCCCAGTCAGTTCTCCTCGGGTTTCTGTTTTGGATTTCAGATGCTTCTTCTGATTCGATATCGAATCGTATATATCGATGATCTGAGAGAGATGGTTCCTCAGATACATGCCAGTGTTTTACCATTTCACTTGCCTTGCAAGAGACAAGTGTTATGTCAATTAATTCGCTTCGCACCGCGTTTACGAACGTGGGTACATTTCCAATATTTACTATTTCAATGTCATTGTCTAAGATAAAAACTAATAGTTTCTCACCTCTTGGATTGATGTCCGTGCTCCCCCATATAATGTGGTGCGCGTTGGCATCGCTCCCGCTGTGTATCAGCCGCTGAATCTCGTCTGGCGGCGGTGGTCCTGGTTGGTCGTAGGGAAGGTAACCGGATCCGAGTATAAACTCCCTCCGCGTTCCCCTTTCCACTACTTCCAGCCGTGCTGCCACTAGGTCTCTGCAACATACGTCCCATAATGGCATTAAATTCAGTCCATGTTTTGCTATTATACATGTGCGTGGGTTACACATTGGTTCGGCGACAATCAGTCGCCTGCCCTGTATGTTTAACCCCTTTACTATTCCCTTGTGAAGCCATGGCTCTTGTACAAGTGCAATGTCAATATTTTCTCTTAGGATATATGCACTGAGGGCAGCAGATGCCGCCTTACAGTGGTGTATATTAATCTGTAGTAATTTGAACATTACTTACCCTTCGGCGATTCGGGCAACGGACTGTCGTCCATTGCTCCCTCTCCGGGAACTGGAATTCCTTCCATTGCTACCTCTTCGGTCTCCTCAGGTCTGCCGACCGTTTTTGCCGCCAGCGCCCTGAGGGTGATGGTTGAAAGGCCGAAGTTCAACTTCTTCCCTTCGCTCACCTTCCCCCAAGAGACTTTGTCCAACAGTATGATGTACTGAGTTCCCTTGGGGTCCTGTTTTTGGTTGACTACTCTCCAGGTATCGGTGCTTACGTTGTTCTGCACCGATATTCTTTTGAGGAAGGTGGTGGCCTCTATTGGTGGCCCTGGAGCCCACGTTAGTACTCTCCTGGGTTCCGGTAGGTCCTTCAAATCAATGATCTGAAGTTCCTTTTCGTTCCCCAGGAAATTCTTCTCCTTGGCTATGCTCTCGAGCCATGTCCTGGTTGGAAGGTCGGAGCATACTATTCTCAGGAATCCCCCTTTATGGGTACATTCCTGAAATTTCGGTCAGGCTTGTCCTTTCACCGTAGCATCAATGCTTTGGATTATCGAGACTTTGATAGCCTCGGCTTCCTCTGCATTTATGCTCGTCTCTGGGTATCCTTTCGGTATTGTAGCGAGCGCTATTCCCGTCAGTGTGTCACTGAAGGTTCTCTTTGCCGGAGACCCTTCGCCGGGGTTTTTGTCGGTCTCTTTTGGAGTCCCGGAGGTGTGCTGTCGCTCGACAGGTTTCGCTTCTGCGTCCCTGACGAGCCGGGTGCTAACGCTGGTGCAGGGCGTCGCGGGTGCGACCCCTCCCCTAACGCTTGCTCTCCCTGAGGTAGGTTACGCTTAGGCGTCCCTGCCCTCTGGTCGAGTTTCTCTCTCCTTTGGCGTCGTCTGGCCGCCCCCGAACGCTGCTTAGGTCGTTTAGGTTCAGCCGTGGCGGCACCAGGGGAGGTAGGGTTTTCCGAAGAGCTCCCCATTGACGAATTAATATTTCATACACCAAATAAATAAATTTCTTCTAATAGAATGTATATCGTTCGTGGCAATCCGGATCTTTTTATGGAACACGGCCGTAACGAATGGACACATTGTAAATTTTATCGAGTCCGATGATTGGCGAATTAATATTTCATTCACCAAATAAATAAATTTCATCTAATAGAATGTAGAACGTTCGTGGTAATCCGGACCTTTTTAAGGAACACGGCCGTAGCCAATGGACACATTGTTGTAAATTTCATCGATTCCGATGATTGACGAATTAATATTTCATACACCAAATAAAGAAATTTCATCTAATAGAATGTAGAACATTCGTGGCAATCCAGACCTTTTTAAGGAACACGGCCGTAGCGAATGGACACATTGTTGAAAATTTCATCGATTCCGATGATTGACGAATTAATATTTCATACACCAAATAAATAAATTTCATCTAATAGAATGTAGATCGTTCGTGGCAATCCGGACCTTTTTAAGGAACACGGCCATAGCGAATGGACACATTGTTTTAAATTTCATCGATTCCCATGATTGACGAATTAATATTTCATACACCAAATAAATAAATTTCATCTAATAGAATGTAGAACGTTCGTGGCAATCCGGACCTTTTTAAGGAACACGGCCGTAGCGAATGGACACATTGTTGTAAATTTCATCGATTCCGATGATTGACGAATTAATATTTCATACACCAAATAAAGAAATTTCATCTAATAGAATGTAGAACATTCGTGGCAAGCCAGACCTTTTTAAGGAACACGGCCGTAGTGAATGGACACATTGTTGAAAATTTCATCGATTCCGATGATTGACGAATTAATATTTCATACACCAAATAAATAAATTTCATCTAATAGAATGTAGATCGTTCGTGGCAATCCGGACCTTTTTAAGGAACACGGCCGTAGCGAATGGGCAAATTGTTGTAAATTTTAGCGATTCCGGTGATTGACGAATTAATATTTCGTACACCAAATAAATAAATTTCATCTAATAGAATGTAGAACGTTCGTGGCAATCCGGACCTTTTTAAGGAACACGGCCGTAGCGAATGGACACATTGTTGTAAATTTCATCGATTCCGATGATTGACGAATTAGTATTCCATACACCAAATAAACCAATCTCATCTAATAGAATGTAGAACGTTCGCGGCAATCCGGACCTTAAAGGTATACGGCCGGACCTTAAAGACACACAGCCCGTAGCGAATGGACACATTGTAGTAATCAATTTCATCGATTCCGATGTTGGAGGAATTAATTTCACACACAGATAAATAAATCTCATCTAATAGAATGTAGAACATTCGCGGCAATTCGGACTTTTTTAATGAACACGGCCCCTAGCGGATGGACACATTATTATTGACAAATAAAAAGAAATATTCTCGACTAATCACTGACGAACGAAAAGAATCATATTTTTTTGTTTTTTGAGCTTTAACAAATGCAAAACAATCGTAAAATAAGTCAACGTTTTCTGGTCACAGCATTACAATAAGCAATCAAAAGAAAATTAATTTGTAACTTGTATGTAAGATTTCATTTCATTTTGCATTAGTCTTGAATAAACTGACCATTCGTTAAACTCATTCTTTGTTGTATTGTGTTTTCAATCACTTCCAGACACTTCCTAAGATCCCTACTACTCTCTAAACAAAACCAAATAATTGAATCGTGATAATGAAACTGTCCTAAATAAACCAATAATCATTTCAATAAAAGAGAATAATGCATAGTAATGATGATACATATTAACATTCGTAACGAACCTTTTAAAATAATTAAGGATTACTACAATACACAACACAACACAACGTATAAATAAAATATGAATTTCAAATTCATATAAGACCGGGGTACGAACCATCACAAAAATATTATAAAAAATAAATATTATAAAAAAAATATATACCAATTTTAAACCAAAATATTCCGTTAAAAATTCCCTAATCCTCTCTGATCACCTAAAAACCATAAGTACCCCGAGAAATTCTTGTGTCCTCTGATGTTCCCAACATGTTCTCCAATATTCCCACATATGAATGCCTGGCAATAATTCAAAATATGTTAGATAAATTAAATATTGTTGTTGTCACAAAAACCGAACTTTATCAAGCGTTTGATGTCTGTGTAAAACAATATTATTTACAGTTTGAAAACAAATTTTACAAACAAACTACAGGACTTGCCATGGGAACTTGTTTAAGCACCCTCCTTTTCGATCAAATATTAATTTCAGATCTTTCCAAAAAATATATATCCTTTTGATATCGATATATGGATAACATAATCGCATGCTTCAGTAGCACCTCCCGTCAATTAACCCAATTTTATAAATAATATTCACCCCAAAATTAAATTTACACTCGAATGCGAACATAATAATCAAATAAAATGTTTAGATTTAACACTAATTCATAATAATAATAAAACAAACAACAAATTCTAACTCCCCCATCACATTCAATTCCAATTATCCTCTGTCACACAAACTCGCATGCTACCATTCAATGATTCCCAGAACATTTTCCATTCCACTTTCCAATATTCACCTAAATGAAGAAATAAATAAAATCTTATCCATTTCAAAAATGAACGGTTTCCCCACAAATTTAATCAAATCATTAATAAATAAAAAACGATATAAAACCACAATGTCTCACATTTATCCAAAAGCACAAAATTTATAAAATAAAAAATTCATTTCATTAACCTATTTTGGCAAAACATCAAATAAAATAGCACACATTCTCCGCAAACAAAATCAACAAATTTCCTTTAGACCATCTGAAAAGCTATCAAATATTTTGTTTAACTCAAAGGACAAAATTGACCACACAAAAAAATCAGGTGTATATGAGATGCAGTGTTCCGAATGTAATAGTGTCTACGTAGGCCAAACTGGACGCAGCCTGGAGAAACTGCAGCAGAACCACAGCTCATTCGCCAACCATATTGTAAAAAGCAAACATCAATTCCCGGTGATAAGCAAGGTGAAAATTTTGCACAGCTGTACCAAAGGTTCGAGGCTAAACCTTTTAGAAGCGGCCGAAATTCATAAACGCACCAGAAATCTCGAAATTAATCTCCTCAACGAACAAACAGATCTAATCTCCACCCTGCTCTTCAGGCAGCTTCCGGCAATCTAATTAAAAATTCATAATTTATAATCTGTCACCCTCATTTGGAAATTTTCACTAATCTCTCGCCGGTATAAATGTACTTCCTCAGCAATTTTGTACTCACTTGATAATGACCGTAACAGGTCGAAACTTAAGTTGTGAATTTTTGTATATATGTAATAGTTATTTACATTGCAAGATCGTTATACGGGAATTTACAGGCGACAAAAGAAAGCTAACAGGCGAGCGCTAGCGAGCCTGTTATCTGTGCGAGCCTGTAAATTTCATATAACGGTCGAGCATTGTACAATGTTTTATGGGCATTTGAATAGCCAATATTTAATAAAATTCATTGAAATAGTGTTAACAATAATGAAAAAGTTGGCTTCATCAATTGACAAACAAATGTCAATTTTATTTAAAGCGTCAGATCAAAATGTTAATATAGCAGAAAAACGTTCAAATAAGATACGTTGTCATGGTATTCATGTCAACAGCCCGTAAAAAGCCTCGTACAGCCCAAAAAAGTTTTGGAAGGTGTTAGCCCTTAAACAGTTCCGTAACCCCTAACGACAGAGCTAAATAAATTGTTCTTTTTGTGCAACCGTACGCGAAGATGTTCCATCGCGTACTCCTGAACGCCTGCAAAATGAAATTTCGCGGTCCGAGTTACTTCGCGGACGCGTCGCCTAGCGACCAGTACGCCAAAGTACGCAAAAAGTCCGGGTCGTCACTAGTTTATTATTTACTGTCACTTCATTTTCAGTTTAAGAAAATGTCCGATTCCGATAGTAATTATACTATTAGTTGTACTCCACCATAAATCAAATTAATAGCGGATGCTGCAACAGAAAATTTAATACCACAAAAATCCAAACGGCAATATGAAAAGGCATATAACGAATTTAAAGCGTGGTGTCATGGAAAAAAGGTAACGAAATTATCGGAAAATGTTTTGCTGGCATACTTGGAAGACAAATCAAAAGTTTTAAAATCGACAAGTTTATGGAGTATTTATTCCATGCTTAAATGTACAATTAACATAAAAGATGGAATTGATATTTTGAAATTTTCGTAGTTAGTACCCTTATTAAAAAATAAATCTGTCGGGTATCGAGCCAAAAAGTCTAATATATTAACTGCAGAACAAATAACTCAATTTGTAACGGAAGCAAGTAATTCAAATTGTACTATAACCATAAATGTTAACCCTAAGTAATATTTATTCGTTAAAATATATGTTTTCTAATAGTCACATAAAAAGTTTTGACAACAATTTTTCATTACTTATCTATAACTCTTGTTATTTTTTTTTATTATTAATTGTACCAGTTGCACAAAAAGCTTTGTGTACACCTTGGCCGTGAAATACTTTAGTGTCCTCGAGGTTATATTGCCTCGGCCGCAAGCTATAATTTTCCTCTCGGGCCACTAAAGTTATATTTCGCGGCCTTGGCATACAATAGTTATTTTTGTGCAACCGTACGCGAAGATGTTCCATCGCGAACTCCTGAACGCCTGCAAAATGAAATTTCGCGGTCCGAGTTACTTCGCGGACGCGTCGCCTAGCGACCAGTACGCCAAAGTACGCAAAAAGTCCGCGTCGCCATGCCAACACTAGTTTATTATTTACTGTCACTTCATTTTCAGTTTAAGAAAATGTCCGATTCCGATAGTAATTATACTATTAGTTGTACTCCACCAGAAATCAAATTAATAGCGGATGCTGCAACAGAAAATTTAATACCACACAAATCCAAACGGCAATATGAAAAGGCATATGACGAATTTAAAGTGTGGTGCCGTGGAAAAAAGGTAACGAAATTATCGGAAAATGTTTTGATGGCATACTTGGAAGACAAATCAAAAGTTTTAAAATCGTCAAGTTTGTGGAGTATTTATTCCATGCTTAAATGTACTATTAACATAAAAGATGGAATTGATATTTCGAAATTTTCGAAGTTAGTGTCCTTATTAAAAAAGAAATCTGTCGGGTATCGAGCCAAAAAATCTAATATATTAACTGCAGAACAAATAACTCAATTTGTAACGGAAGCAAGTGATACCGATTATTTATTATGGAAAGTAAGTACTTCATGAAAATTAGTTTGAAATGAGATTTATTAAAAGTATTGGTTCTTCTAGGTTGTACTAATCATTGGTATTTCTGGGGCAATGCGTAGGGATGAGTTAATAAAATTGTGCGTAGAAGATGTGGAAGATATTAACAAAGCGTTAATTATACGAATCCAAGAAAGTAAAACTGATCGACCTCGTACATTTACTATAACAAATGCAGAATTCATTAAAATTTACAAAAAGTACCTAAGTCTTCGCCCAACAAAACCTAATAGTAAGCGTTTATTCCTGCGCTATCAAGGTGGAAAATGTTGCAATCAAGTTGTTGGTGTTCACACAATTGGAAAAATCCCATCTTTAATTGCTAAATATTTGAAATTACCGAACAGCAACAAATATACGGGACATTGCTATAGGCGAAGTTCGGCGACTTTGGTTGCGGATAGCGGAGCAAGTATTACAACACTAAAGAGACACGGTGGGTGGCGTTCGGCTAATGTAGCAGAAGGCTACATCGAAGAGTCATTGCAAAATAAATTTAAAATATCAAATAAAATATTTCTGGAACGTTCTATGTCCACTTCAAATGATGTTACAAGTATTGCAGAATGTAACACTGTATCCACGATGGCAACAACTTCTGGTTTTTCTGTAAATGTAAACAATAATTCAAATTGTACTATAACCATAAATGTTAATCCTAAGTAATATTTATTCGTTAAAATATATGTTTTCTAATAGTCGCATAATAAGTTTTAACAACAATTTCTCATTACTTATCTATAACTCTTGTTATTTTTTATTATTAATTATACCAGTTGCACAAAAAGCTTTGTGTACATCTTGGCCGCGAAATACTTTAGTGTCCTCGAGGTTATATTGCCTCGGCCGCAAGCGGCCTCGGCTATAATTTTCCTCTCGGGCCACTAAAGTTATATTTCGCGGCCTTGGCATACAAATAACTATTACACTACAAATGCCCATAAACCATATTACAATAAATTAATTGTGGTAAGAACTTAGTAAGTGTTTCAATATGTGTTAAATATGGATTACAACCTAGTAACGGTCACAGCCATCATTAATTTTATATATTTTTTATTTGTGTTAATAAAATAAAATAAAATGTTGTTCCTATTTATTAATCAAAAATTTTCCTTTAAGAAAGACCGACATGTTCAAATTCTTGTCTCCTAATCCTGAAAAATATCAATCATATTCAGTAATTAAAGCACGATGATTTATTACTACTCATTGCTATAATTATAGAGTTATTAAGAGCTTGTGGTGCTGTGAATATTTCTCCTTAGACTGCAAATTGTTAGTAAGTATGCTGACATTTCTTGTGATTTGATAAGATATTTGTATTATTTTATATAACTGTCATTATAACTATAATACTGGGCAAAAGACATGCGTAATTACTTTAAGTCAAAAACGTATATAAGGTTAAAGTGCACGAAATTTAATTAACAAATAGCGGTATTGGACGTTAGTAACCGACAATTTTATTCAATAATTAAATTTTATCCTTGGATGACGTCTTCTTTAAACACAGCATATAAGGTTATTAGTCTATAAATAAAATTTATAATTTAAATATGTTAATTTAACCAAAATTCGTGAATGTTGTCGGCGTTTACTGGGTGGTACATTTTGATTAAAAAATAAATACATTTTGCACTTTGTTTTACTACAATAGACATTTATTGAATGTGACTATAGTCTAGTGACTTCTATCATACATATCATTATCAAACATAAAGTACTTGAAATTTAAACAGGTGTTATTTATACACTTTCGAAAATTAAATACATTACGTCAGTATTACTAATGAAGGTTTAAATTAAATTACACTTGGTTTGTTTCACAATTTTTCTATATTTCCTCGACTAGTTGCGCTTTTTACGGCAATTCATTAGTAATAGTTCAAAATGTTTCACCAAGTGATAAATGTGAAAGTGATTCAAGAAACATTTCGTCAGGTCATTAAGAAGGGAAAACCGGGATTAATTTTAGCTTTATGAATCTCTAGCGATTCCATTAAATACTATTTATCCGTAAAGTAGATTACTGAGAGTACATCCTTGCCGAATGCCTACTCCAAAAATCAAAAGTGAGAGTGTCAGTCATTGGTACAATACTGAAATGATTTTTACACTATTAAAATGAATAAAGAAGTATTTTTTAGTATTTATAATAGAGAATTTTCTTTCGAATACTTAATCATAACAACAAATGTATTTTAATAGGGAAGAAAAACCACAACAAATAATAAAAAATCTAAATATATTTGGTGTGTGAAGAAGTGAAGCGAAACAATTGTAGTGAGTAAAATAAAAAGTTGAAAATCATCAATAATTTACTATTATTATTATATTAAGAGAAAATTATTTATTTCGTTTGTTAGGTAACAATAAATTAAAGTAATTACGCATGTCCTTTACCCAATATTATAGTTATAATGACAGCTATGTAAAATAATACAAATATCTTATCAAATCACAAGAAAAGTCAGCATACTTACTAACACTTTGCAGTCTAACTACACTCGCGAGCCAATTACATCAGGCGAGACAAAATAATAAATCAATTCAGAAATTCGGTAACGAAATTGAACAATTATTTAGCAAATTAACTCTTGCCCAGCCGGGAGACGATCTATTGGTATCATTACGTAAAGTTAACGAAAATATTGCTATCAATTCGTTTTGCAACGGAATTAAAAATCACGAGCTAAGAACAATAATAAAAGCCCGACACTGCGATACTTTAAAGGAAACAATTACAATTGCGTTAGACGAGGCAAAATGCAAATGTATTCCACATAGTAACTATAGATCGCATATTCCGCGAAATAGATCCTTTAATACCACGCGATCCGTAAGCAACAATCAGAGATTCGGAAATTTTTGGGGAGGACAACAAAATTACGTAAATGGAAATAGGTCGGTGAATAATTTTTGCTAACCTCAACGAGGTTTTAATAGAGGTCAAGGCGCAAAACGAGCAACGTTCGCATATCGTGGGAGACGCGGTGCGCGAATTAATTCTATATCGACAGACACTACTACTAATGCAATTAAAAAACCTAATAACACAAAAACTGAAAATTTTTTTCTTCAATAAAAAATCGAAATGTGCATTTGCAAGTAGTTCTTTAAATTACATTAGGATACATAACGGAAATGAGGAATTATTATTTTTACTAGACACGGGGGCATCCATTAGTATAATATTTGCAAATAAATTAAATAAAAACGAATTAATTGACAAACGTGAAGAAATAAAGGTAAACGGAATTTTAGGTCCGACAACTACAAAAGGTTCTATTAAATTATTATTACAAATGGGAAATGTAGAGATTAAACATAAATTCTTTATTTTACAAGAATCATACAGTAACATAAATGGAATTATTGGTTCTGTTTTTATTCTTAAATACAAAGCACAACTTGATTTTGAAAAATGTATCTTTGTTTTTGGTACAATTCATCTAAAATTGTGTTAAATATAGAATCGGATTACAACGAGTAGAGTCACATTCCACCAGGGCTCGGACATTCGTTCGAAAATATGCAAATTTATTTAATAGCCCGCCGGCATTAAATGCCTTTGTGCGGCATCGCCGCTAAGTCGTAAAACTGTCGACGGGCGAAAGCCGGCACGCGCCGTGTGCACACTCGGCGGCATCGGGTAGCCGCTCTTTTTCTATATAATCGAAATTATATTTTCGTTTGTTACTACCTTATTATATTGAATTACAAATATTATTAAATAATATAGTGCAAATAAAGGAACTTTCAAATGTATGTGAATTTAATTAAAATATATAGTCTATTTACATTAATTTAATGTAGAATTTTAATTGCATATTTTATAGAATATATTAAACGTATATGTGATTAGTAATAATAACAATAATAATATCTTTATATTAAGGTTAGATTAGGTCAGGTTAGGTTAGGTTAGGTTTGGGTTAAGTTAAGGTGCGATTAGATTAGATACGACTACACGGTTTTTCAAATAAATGAATTTTTCCAAAACATAATAAGTTTTATAAGTATCTTTTATAACATACATGTTTAAACAACGAATATTAGACAATAAGTGAATAAGTTAATACAGTTAATTTATTTTCCACTAACAGATTGTTTCTCACGCACCGGATTCCTACGCGCCCCTCTACTACCGCTCTGTCGGCGTTTTAGGGACGGTCGTAAATCACGGTAATTTATGCTAGCAAAAAACATCCTTTTTATCACCGCCTCGGGCCATTTTTCGGAGTTATGTCTCAGACGCATTCCACCTCGATGCAGTCATTAGATATTTTTCGACAAATGAAATCGATGAGTGTGTTGTGATGCCGCTAGAAATTGCAGATATGGTGTGTTTACGGCAGGCATTATAGCCAGGCAAAATTCCAGTAATACAAATGACCGGGAAGTTCAGATTAGACATTTTCAACCAAAAATTAGTAAACTAACGGATTTCGAAATATATAATTTTGAGAGTTCGGATATTACAGTAGAGAGAATTGATAAATTACTAGATATAATCAATGTAAATCACTGAAATAAGGAAGAAAAATCAACTATACACAAAATATGTGCAAAATATGTGCAAAATACGCCGATACATTCATTTTAGAAGGGTATCAAATATTGTAAAAGAGAATATTAGGTTAAAAAAAGATTCACAACCAGTTTATGTAAAACCATTTAGACTACCACAATCTCAGCAAATCGAAATTGACAATCAAATTAATAAAATGCTCAAAGATGGTATAATTGAAGAAACGAGATCAAATTGGTCTTCGCCCTTTGTTAACGGAGGACGCGGAAGACGTCCTCGTGGCGGACGGCAAGGAAGTAGCACCGACGGTACTTTCTGGAACCAACACGCACTGGAGGCGGCACAGGGGTCCCTGGCGAGGCTCACCATCGATTAGCAGCCGCAGGCTTCGATTAAACAGTTTCCCGTCGGTGATACTTGCTTGAGCTTCCACGCCACGTCAACGTATGGGCACCGGCTAGCTGTGAAAAACAGTAAAGAACAAGAGAAAGTGTGTAAATTAAACATGGGGCCAGAGAAGAAAATATATTACAGAATCAGAGAAGAAGAAAATATATTACAGAATAAAGAAAGACAAGTAACAGAAAATATACAGTTAATTAACAAAAGGCAAGAGGCTTGGATCGGCAAAGCCGACCAGGCTGACCACCGCTGCTCATGGCAGACGACTGGTAAAGAGCGATGACCGGAGCCTGGTTTTATATGGTGGTCTTCGGTGACGCGGCTTTGTTTCGGTCACGTAGGCCCCGCAATTCCGGGAACAGGTAATGATCCTCTTCGCCGAAAAAAGGGCCGGTCTTATTGTTCCACACTGGCAGCTGCACATTTTGGAAAATTATCTCGTTTGGATTATTTCAATAATGCGGAATTTATGCAAATTATTATTAGGAGCAATGGGTAGCTCGTAAAATGGATTAAAATATAATTACGCATTTGTTACCACGTTCAGGTAAACTGAACGCCGGTAACACCTTATTAATTGTTCCTAAGAAAGGTGTTCTAGGTAATGTTAAGTGGAAAATAGTAATTGATTATAGACAATTGAACAAAAACATCGAAGACGATCGAATTAGAATTAGTAATAATAATCTTAATGTTAATAATTATAGTATTCCTGTTGCTCCGCCTGTCACTAAGCGAATATTAGTGCCCGCTCAGAGTCAACAGGTAATAGAAGTAGAAGTTTTAAATATTGAAAACGGTGAAGCCGTAATTCCTAGAAGACGTTACGAATTTCTTAGTGCCTGAATGCGTCACTATTGTTAAAAATAATAGAGCTCTTTGTACTGTAGTTAATAAAAGTGACATAGATAGGGAAGTTACATTAAAAAGACCTGTCGTGGTTACCCCCATCAGCGGATATGATGTGGTACCCCACGAACAGAATTATAATGAAAATAGTAATTTAAGTAAGAAAGATTTTAGGACAAATAATAATTTGAATATGATGAATACAAATAAATTTAAATTCGATTTCTCAAGTATTAGAACTGATCACATGAATGATGAAGAAAAAGCTGTTATTAAAAAATTAATAAATAAGTATGCCGATATTTTTCATGTAAAAGGGAATAATTTAACGTTAACCAATAATATTAAACACAGGATAATTACGACCGATGAGATTCCGGTGTACACTAAAACGTATCGCTACCCCGAAGTGCACAAAGCCGAGGTAAGCAAGCAAATTAATGAAATGTTGGAACGCGACGTCCCAAAAACTGCCTTTAATACAGAAAACGGTCACTATGAATTTTTAAGAATGCCATTTGGGTTAAAAAATGCCCCAGCTACTTTCCAGCGCGTCATGGACAATATTTTGAGGGGAATTCAAAACGAATACTGTCTCGTCTACATGGACGATATAATTATTTTTTCCACTAGCTTACAAGAACATATCGATAGATTAAACGAAGTTTTTAAAAGGTTAAGAGAGGCTAATTTCAAGGTTCAATTAGATAAATCGGAATTTCTTCGTAAAGAAGTAGCGTATCTCGGGCATGTGATTACACCCGATTCATTTAACTTGTGCAAGAACGTCCTGACTAACCAGCCATTACTCCAATATCCAGATTTTTCTAAACCCTTCTTGCTGACCACAGATGCTAGTACTCAAGCCCTTGGTGCCGTTTTATCACAGGGTAAAATTGGCACAGATTTACCAATCGCATATGCTAGTCGAACGTTAAACGATTCTGAAACGCGTTATTCTACTATTGAAAGAGAACTACTCGCTATTGTTTGGGCTGTCAAATATTTTAGACCATATCTATTTGGGCGTAAATTTACAATTATCACTGACCACAAACCACTTCAATGGTTGATGTCCATAAAAGAATCAAATTCTAAATTAGTAAGATGGCGATTAAAACTTTCGGAATATAATTATACAATTGTTTATAAAAAAGGTACTTTAAACAAAAATGCTGACGCACTATCTAGGATCGAACTAAATGTTAATGAAGAATATGCCCAAAATTTAGAAGAATATTTGAAAAATTTTGATGAGATTGAAAATGATCAGTCATCAGTTATTGTAGAACCCCCGGAAACCACTCGTATAAATGAAATTGAAAATAATGGTGCTACAATTCATTCAAATTCGGAAAACCCTATTTTTGATATACCAATATCAGATAAACCGGTCAACGTTGGTGATAACAAAATTATAATTACAGAGGTGGAACATTCATCATCTAAACCGAAAATTACTAATTTATTTAATAACAAAAAATGCGAATACATGTTCAATTTTCTAAAAGAAACTTTGTGAATGAAGTCATTAGTTTTGTAAAAGAATATATTGTTCCCAAAATAAATTATTATGTATACTTCAAAAGTCCTATTTACGAAAAATTCAGTAGCGTTCTCCAAAATTATTTTAAAAATTCAGAACTTAAAATGACCAAATGTAATAATTTGCTTACGGACGTTGAAAATAATAACGATATATTGGAAATTATCCAAAATTATCATGAGGGAAAAACAAACCATCGAGGCTTAGACGAAACTGAATTAAAACTCAAACGGATATATTATTGGCCAAGTATGAGGAAATCAATCCAAGAATATATTAATGATTGTGAAGTCTGTTTAGTTTCTAAATATGATCGCAAACCACTTAAATTAAAATTTAATCACACCCCAACAGCTATGAAACCATTTGAAATAATTCACATAGATTGTATTGCCCTCGAAAGTTCCAAATTCCTTACTATAATTGACTCATTTTCTAAATATACGCAACTTTATAAACTAAATTCTTACCAAGCTGCTGAAAAGGCAAACAATTTAATAAAATTCTTTTGTCACCATGGAATCCCTAAATTAATAATTTCGGATAATCATTTGGAATTTAAGAACACGGTTATTAGAAAACTTTTGGAAATTCATAAAATGAAAATTCATTTTATTAGTTCCCAACACCCAGAATCTAATGGAATAATAGAACGCGTACATTCGACGATCATTGAACACATACGGCTCCTTAATAATCAAGACACATTTAAAAAAGAACCAATAGAAATTAAAACCTTATACGCCGTAATAATAATTCTATCCATTCGACTACAAAATTAAGACCTTCTGAAATTATTTCGGGACACATCGATAATGAATCTCTTTTAGACCTCAACTTATAAACCTTAATTACAAACAATTATGTAGAAAATCATAAAACCAAAGTCAAATTGTTGTATGAACAAATAAATGAAACAATAAATGAAAATAAAACAAGAACTATTGAAAAACGCGAGAGGAAGTTCCAGAAATTCCAGAAAAAGTATTTATTAAAAACAAACAAAAACAATCAAAAACTAAAAATAAATATCAAAAAGAAAACATTCAAACTATTGATCCTAATCGTAAAACAGCAGAAATAGAAACCAGACATCATAATCAATCTAGTAAAATTAATTTGTCAAATATTAAACGTCCCAGAGTCAAAAGATCTAATTTAAAACAAACTCCAAATTTTGAAACATTTATTGAGATTTTAAGTAATGATAAAGAAATAAACAATGAAAACGTAAGAGAAATTTCGGATGATTTATTCAATGCCCCTCTAGAATACTCACTCACTCACTGTGTGAGTAGAGATTTAAAAATGAGTGCAGGAATAGCACGTGAATTTAAATTAAGATTTGGAAAAATTAGAGATTTATCAAAACAGAACGCAAAATTATATTCTCTTTGTCATATTAAAGAAGAAGGTAGATATATTATTTATTTGATCACTAAAGAAAATTATTTCGACAAACCCACTTTAGAATGTTTGTTTCATACATTGATAAATTTAAAACAATTCTGTTTAGACAAAAACATCACTAAATTAGCAATTCCCAAATTAGGTTGTGGCCTAGACCAATTAAATTATAATTCAGTTAAAGCTATGATAAATTATATCTTCCAAAATTCTAAAATACAAATAAACATCTATTTTGGAACACCAAAAGTTGATGACGAAGTACCAGGCCCATCATCTTCGATAATTCAAAATCCTAGTTTAGTCCAGCAAAGAAAGTCATTTTTTGAGAACTATACTAAATCCGAATATTCCAAAATTTAGTACTAAATTAAAACTTTCAAAATTGCTCATACGATTTATTACTTTTAGGCTAATCTTCATCACTCCTGTGATTTCTTTCGAAATCAGAGATATTTCGGAGAATGCGGGACTACTACCTATAAAATTAGGAGTAGCCAAATTAGAAAGGACCAAACACATTTTCGTACACCACTATGACTTGAATCCTGTTTATGAAGAATTCGAAAATTTAAATTGCCAGTATCAATTCTTGAGAGAAACTACGAGTAATATATCGAAATTTAAAAATGAATTCGGGAATTACGAGAAACTATTAAATTATTCGCCGAATGCTATAAGAGATAAAATTAAAACAGTAGAATTAAGCGCTGGGAAAAATCGTGCGAAAAGAGGTTTAATTAATGGCTTAGGAACTATTATTAAAACGATTAGCGGAAATATGGACGCTCGTGACGAGGATAAAATTAATGGAATCCTGAAACATTTAATTTCTAATCAGAACAATTTTGAGAACCAAATAAAATTCGGGTACAGCATAAACGAAAAATTAATACAAAATTTCAATGAAACAATCAAAGATATCGCACATAACTAAAACTTGCTCAAGGCCAGAATAATGCAATTACACGCAATTTATAAAGAGGAGATAGACCACCAGCACGTATTATTCACTAAAGATCTGTATAATCAACTCGTTTTACTTTACACAATAATCGAAAATATTTTGGAAGAAATTATTAACTCATTAACATTTTGCAAATTAAAAATTCTTAGTCCACATATAATTAGGCCCCAAGATTTATTTAATGAACTTTAATGAGGAATTGCTTTTCGACCTTAAATTAGAAAACATTTTAGATTTTGAATCCCCGATATCAGTCGATTGCAAAATCGAACAATCAAAAATCTATTATTTCCTATCCCTTCCTATTAATTATGAACATCCTTTTGATCTGTATAAAATATGCCCTATACCGCTGAAATATAAGTCCGAATATGTAACTATAATTCCTAATGTAAAAGTAATGTTAAAATCAAAAATTAACTCAAAAACATGGCCTCTAAGAGACATATGCTTGGGTATTAACAAGAAATTCCAATGCAACGATAACTTGCTCTTAAATTACCAGGCTGATTGTGAAACAGAGCTACAAAATTAGAAATCGAAAAAAATCATTTAGAGAATATACCCAATACCAACCAATTCCTAGCCGTTTTTAAGAAAAAAGAAAAATTAAAGATCACCTGCCCGAATCAAGAAGAGACCCGTGACCTGGAAGGCGTTTTCATCATTCAACCCAACAAATGCGACCTAGTCTTCCGGAACTATAAGGTGCCCCAAATGGAAACAACGTATGGAACCCCAGTGCTCGTGAGTGCTTCGACCCCAGAACTTAAAAACTCTAATATAAATAACTTTACAATACAATTGAAAAGACTTCAATTAGAAGACATCCCAGTGTATTCCCCGATACCCGATATAAATAATTCGGTGATACCCCTAAAACCCAGTGCATGGACATTAATACTTTATTCGTTCATAATAATTTGTGTAGTGACTTTGATTTACAGACGCTTAAGACGCAGAGGAGCAGCCACCCTTGTAAAAGATGATGACCCCTCCTCCACAGGTGTGTCGGATCTAGGGGGAGAGGAGTGACCTGGCGCCCACGATAGACTTTTCTTTGTTTTAATATAATTAATTTTATTATCTAGAAATATATTTTATTAATTAACGCTTAGTTAGGATGACATCATCCGCCAGATGTCAATATGCTTAGTTCATAGTTTTAGTTTATATAAATAGATTAGACGCATGCATTTAGATTCATTATTATATAGTAGACATTAGACATGGCATAATCCATTTATTATATTACTACTGTAACGCTTC
>CAXAKX010001297.1:5000-11439 GCA_963969525.1 Ontholestes murinus | reverse complement strand
CCCCCATCCGTTCCTATTAATCATTACCTCGGGGTTCCGAAAACCAACAAAATAGAACCGAGGTCCTATTCTATTATTCCATGCACTAAGTATTCAGGCGAAGTTTTAGCCTGCTTTAAGCACTCTAATTTGTTCAAAGTAAACGTGCCGGCCCACCTCGACACTCAGTGAAGAGCACCGCGATGGGATTTCAAGTTGAGCCGCCCTCGCGGGCTAAGCTCACCGGCAGGACGTCCCGCGGGCACGCCAGTTGGACACCGCGAGCGATGAACCGGCGGCGCGGGACACAGATTCGACTACGAGCTTTTTAACCGCAACAACTTTAATATACGCTATTGGAGCTGGAATTACCGCGGCTGCTGGCACCAGACTGGCCCTCCAATTGATCCTCGTTAAAAGGTTTAGAGTGTTCTCATTCCGATTACGGGGCCTCGGATGAGTCCCGTATCGTTATTTTTCGTCACTACCTCCCCGTGCCGGGAGTGGGTAATTTGCGCGCCTGCTGCCTTCCTTGGATGTGGTAGCCGTTTCTCAGGCTCCCTCTCCGGAATCGAACCCTGATTCCCCGTTACCCGTTACAACCATGGTAGGCGCAGAACCTACCATCGACAGTTGATAAGGCAGACATTTGAAAGATGCGTCGCCGGTGCGAGACCGTGCGATCAGCAATAAGTTATTCAGATTCACCAAGTTGTACGATGAACGGACTCGCGTCCGACACCGATTGGTTTTGATCTAATAAAAGCGCTCCTTCCGTCTCCGGTCGGAACTCTGTTTGCATGTATTAGCTCTAGAATTACCACAGTTATCCAAGGATAAGTGGTACGATCTAAGGAACCATAACTGATTTAATGAGCCTTTCGCGGTTTCACCTTAATTTGGCTTGTACTGAGACATGCATGGCTTAATCTTTGAGACAAGCATATGACTACTGGCAGGATCAACCAGGGAGCTGTGTTTAGTCGCGCACACTCGAGCGGCGGCGCTTACGCGCGCGCGCCCGGTGTAACGACGAGCTCATTTATTTATAATAAAGAGGTGGTTCGAAATTCTGCTCTGCTGAACGGAACATCGCACATATCCCGGTTTACGCGTGCACGGACCCCCGACGTTAACGTGTCACTCCATTGGTATACAGAGCACGCCAGTAAAACACCTATCCCGCCCCTGTGGCGGGGTCAAGACGGTGGACGTGATGCAACTTGTGTAAAAGACACGAAACGCGGGGCGGCGGTTGTGCTACGGCGATATTACGACTAGACGTTCACACATTTATGCAGACCCACGACTTTTTTTGTTTGATAATGCGCCCGGAGACACACACGTGAGCACACGACGGCACATGTACACGAGCACACGGCGGCCGGCCGGCGGTGTGAACACCAAGAATTCGTAATTCTGCTCTCTGCTGAACGGAACATCGCACATATCCCGGTTTACGCGTGCACGGACCCCCGACGTTAACGTGTCACTCCATTGGTATACAGAGCACGCCAGTAAAACACCTATCCCGCCCCTGTGGCGGGGTCAAGACGGTGGACGTGATGCAACTTGTGTAAAAGACACGAAACGCGGGGCGGCGGTTGTGCTACGGCGATATTGCGACTAGACGTTCACACATTTATGCAGACCCACGAATTTTTTTGTTTGATAATGCGCCCGGAGACACACACGTCAGCACACGACGGCACATGTACACGAGCACACGGCGGCCGGCCGGCGGTGTGAACACCAAGAATAGGAGTGGAGAGACTCTCGGTCCACACAACTCCGAAATGCATCAATATATCATATATATGGCATGAGAGAGAAGAGAAATTTTATAAATTTCACATCTCGCCAAGGCTTACACACACTACAAAAAACATCATTGTTCGTTAGATTGAAAATCATCGTCTCGGCCAAGGGGACCACGCGCTCGGGTCCCCCGAACGTCTGACTTTATGATGATATATATATTTCAATCAACATAAGTTTTCATTCTCGCTCGGAATTCGGTGAGTTATTGCATTTGAATTTTCACGGAGTTTTTACGCACCGCTACTTTAAAAATATTACATGTTCAGTCTACATGTTGCTCGCATAAGGGCCATACGCATAAACGAATATACGAAATGGGTCCCGCGAACGTGCTATTCGGACAGGTTCAAACTACCTGTTAGAGTTTTCAACACCGAACTGTCCGGACACGGCGAGGCCGTGATTTTATATTCAACAGACGGTATATATATATGGTGGGTGAGAGACAAGAAAAAAATTTCCTCGGGCGGCAACTGATTTCTCGCGTCTCGTTTTATTAAAACATCGAACTGTCCAGACACGGCGAGGCCGTGATTTTATTTTCAACAGACGATAATAACACGATGATGATATATATTTATATATGTAGTAAAATACGGGGAACGATTTTTGTATGAGGCACAACCGACACACAAACCACACACATCTTATTATATATTATAATAGAGTAGCAGATTGGTGCAACACTGAGACCTCGGCGTTCCCCCAAACAAGAGATAAAACTAAAAACACGCCGGCCGACTTATTACACGTAACGTATATAATGGCATTACACTACTACACTGGTGTTGTTGTGTCGCCCGTTGCCGTGTGTCGTCGCCCGCCGTTGTTCCTCGTTCGTCTCTCCGGTTTCGTCGTCGTTTTATTAAATACATCGAACTGTCCAGACACGTGAGGCCGTGATTTTATTTTCAACAGACGATGATGATATTTTATGTGTATTAATATGATGGGGAACGATTATATGAGGCACACCGAACACGCAAAACCACACACATCTTCTTATTATATATTATATATAATACTAGAGAAGTAGCAGCTTGGTGAACACACTGAGACCTCGCGTTCCCCCACAAGAGATAAAAACTAAAAACACGCCGGCCGACTTATTACACGTAACGTATATAATGGCATTACACTACACTGGTTGTTGTGTCGTCGCCCGTTGCCGTGTGTCGTCGCCCGCCGTTGTTCGTCGTTCGTCTCTCCGGTTCGTCGTCGTTTTATATTAAATACATCGAACTGTCCAGACACGTGAGGCCGTGATTTTATTTTCAACAGACGATGATGATATTTTATGTGTTTTAATATGATGGGGAACGATTATATGAGGCACACCGAACACGCAAAACCACACACATCTTCTTATTATATATTATATATAATACTAGAGAAGTAGCAGCTTGGTGAACACACTGAGACCTCGCGTTCCCCCACAAGAGATAAAAACTAAAAACACGCCGGCCGACTTATTACACGTAACGTATATAATGGCATTACACTACACTGGTTGTTGTGTCGTCGCCCGTTGCCGTGTGTCGTCGCCCGCCGTTGTTCGTCGTTCGTCTCTCCGGTTCGTCGTCGTTTTATATTAAATACATCGAACTGTCCAGACACGTGAGGCCGTGATTTTATTTTCAACAGACGATGATGATATTTTATGTGTTTTAATATGATGGGGAACGATTATATGAGGCACACCGAACACGCAAAACCACACACATCTTCTTATTATATATTATATATAATACTAGAGAAGTAGCAGCTTGGTGAACACACTGAGACCTCGCGTTCCCCCACAAGAGATAAAAACTAAAAACACGCCGGCCGACTTATTACACGTAACGTATATAATGGCATTACACTACACTGGTTGTTGTGTCGTCGCCCGTTGCCGTGTGTCGTCGCCCGCCGTTGTTCGTCGTTCGTCTCTCCGTCCGTCGCATAGGGCAAAAATTTGTTAAAAATTTTATTTTACCCATGCGACGGTTTATTAAAGCCAAAAGGATATTTATTTCGGCGTTTCTTTGCGATATATATACATATACTGCTCGCCTGGTCGTTCTTTTTCAATCTTCCACTTTTCACCCGAACGACCTGCACCACCCATATAGCTGTTTGATGCATATTTGTACAGAATAACGGCGAGAAATTAAATTTTTATTTTTCCACCTAGCGCTGCCCGAAAATATCATTTGTGTGTGAAACAAGACGAAACGAAGCGTAATACTCGACTTTATTTGCGTAAATCGAAAATTCGCTCATCGCACCGTGCACCACCATATATATGTCTCTCGCACACAGGTACCGAATAACGCTTTCGGCATCGTGCGCACCGACCGACCGCCGCATTTAAGTTTTTCGCACGCCCGTACCGAATAACGCTTTTAGCATCGTGCGCGCCGACCGACCGACCGACCGACCGACCGCCTCATATATATGTTTCTCGTACATAGGTATCGAATAACGGCAGAAATTATTTTTATTTTATTAAAATAAAATTTTCGTTAATTCGCTTACTCGATACGAAAGGACACATCGGCGAGTGGAAATAAAGCGGACCGAAGTTAAAACGTTCGACATTAGGTTTTTCGCACACCGGTACCGAATAACGCTTTCGACCTGCACCGCCCATACAGCTGTTTGATGCATATTTGTACAGAATAACGGCGAGAAATTTTATTTTTATTTTTCCACTTAGCACTTCCGTACCTAAATAACGGCAGAAATTATTTTTATTTTATTAAAATAAAATTTTCGTTAATTCGCTTACGCGATGCGAAAGGACAGATCGGCGAGTGGAAATAAAGCGGACCGAAGTGAAAACGTTCGACTTTAGGTTTTTCGCACACAGGTACCGAATAACGCTTTTAGCATCGTGCACACCGACCGACCGCCGCGTACAATTATTTCGCACGCCCGTACCGAATAACGCTTTTGGCATCGTGCACACCGACCGACCGCCTCACATATATATTTTTCGTACATAGGTACGGAATAACGGCAGAAATTATTTTTATTTTATTAAAATAAAATTTTCGTTAATTCGCTTACGCGATGCGAAAGGACAGATCGGCGAGTGGAAATAAAGCGGACCGAAGTCAAAACGTTCGACTTTAGGTTTTTCGCACACAGGTACCGAGTAACGCTTTTAGCATCGTGCACACCGACCGACCGCCGCGTACAATTATTTCGCACGCCCGTACCGAATAACGCTTTTGGCATCGTGCACACCGACCGACCGCCTCACATATATATTTTTCGTACACATGTACAGAATAACGGCAGAAATTATTTTTATTTTATTAAAATAAAATTTTCGTTAATTCGCTTACGCGATACGAAAGGACACATCGACGAGCGGAAATAAATGTGAACCGTGGTAAAAATTTCGTAATTATTTCGTGTCGATCGAAATTTCGCTTTTCGCACCGTGCACACCGACCGACCGCCACACCGGTACAGAATGACTGTCGAAATTTCTTTTATCATTCGATAATATAATATTCGTTCGTTCGCTCGCTCGCAGGAAACGTAAGGAAAAAAGATCGACGAGCGGAAATTAATTGCGAACCGTGGTAAAAGTTTCGAAATTATTTCTTGTCGAAATTATTTTTATAATATTAAAATATAATATGCGTTAATTCGCTTACGCGATACGAAAGGACACATCGACGAGCGGAAATAAATGCGAACCGTGGTAAAAATTTCGTAATTATTTCGTGTCGATCGAAATTTCGCTTTTCGCACCGTGCACACCGACCGACCGCCACACCGGTACAGAATGACTGTCGAAATTTCTTTTATCATTCGATAATATAATATTCGTTCGTTCGTTCGTTCGTTCGCTCGCACGAAACGTAAGGAAAAAAGATCGACGAGCGGAAATAAATTGCGAACCGTGGTAAAAGTTTCGAAATTATTTCGAAATTATTTCTTGTCGAAATTTCGGTTTTAGCTCCGTGCACACCGACCGACCGACCGCCACATATAGGTTTTTCGTACATAGGTACCGAATAACGGCAGAAATTATTTTTATTATATTAAAATATAATATTCGTTAATTCGCTTACGCGATACGAAAGGACACATCGACGAGCGGAAATAAATGCGAACCGTGGTAAAAATTTCGTAATTATTTCGTGTCGATCGAAATTTCGCTTTTCGCACCGTGCACACCGACCGACCGCCACACCGGTACAGAATGACTGTCGAAATTTCTTTTATCATTCGATAATATAATATTCGTTCGTTCGTTCGTTCGCTCGCACGAAACGTAAGGAAAAAAGATCGACGAGCGGAAATAAATTGCGAACCGTGGTAAAAGTTTCGAAATTATTTCTTGTCGAAATTATTTTTATAATATTAAAATATAATATTCGTTAATTCGCTTACGCGATACGAAAGGACACATCGACGAGCGGAAATAAATGCGAACCGTGGTAAAAATTTCGAAATTATTTCGTGTCGATCGAAATTTCGCTTTTAGCATCGTGCACATCGACCCACCGGCCGCCACATATAGGCCAATCGCACACCGGTACCGGATGACTGTCGAAAGTTCTTTTACTATACGATAATATAAAATTCGTCCATTCGCTCGTTCGAAACGAAAGGAAACATTGGTGGTAAGTGTGAA
>CAXAKX010001296.1:5000-13493 GCA_963969525.1 Ontholestes murinus | reverse complement strand
AGTTAGCAGGCTAGAGTCTCGTTCGTTATCGGAATTAACCTGACAGATCACTCCACCAACTAAGAACGGCCATGCACCACCACCCACCGAATCAAGAAAGAGCTCTCAATCTGTCAATCCTTCCGGTGTCTGGGCCTGGTGAGGTTTCCCGTGTTGAGTCAAATTAAGCCGCAGGCTCCACTCCTGGTGGTGCCCTTCCGTCAATTCCTTTAAGTTTCAGCTTTGCAACCATACTTCCCCCGGAACCCAAAAGCTTTGGTTTCCCGGAAGCTGCCCGCCGAGTCATCGGAGGAACGTCGGCGGATCGCTGGCTGGCATCGTTTATGGTTAGAACTAGGGCGGTATCTGATCGCCTTCGAACCTCTAACTTTCGTTCTTGATCAATGAAAACGTTTTTGGCAAATGCTTTCGCTTTAGTCCGTCTTGCGACGATCCAAGAATTTCACCTCTAACGTCGCAATACGAATGCCCCCATCCGTTCCTATTAATCATTACCTCGGGGTTCCGAAAACCAACAAAATAGAACCGAGGTCCTATTCTATTATTCCATGCACTAAGTATTCAGGCGAAGTTTTAGCCTGCTTTAAGCACTCTAATTTGTTCAAAGTAAACGTGCCGGCCCACCTCGACACTCAGTGAAGAGCACCGCGATGGGATTTCAAGTTGAGCCGCCCTCGCGGGCTAAGCTCACCGGCAGGACGTCCCGCGGGCACGCCAGTTGGACACCGCGAGCGATGAACCGGCGGCGCGGGACACAGATTCGACTACGAGCTTTTTAACCGCAACAACTTTAATATACGCTATTGGAGCTGGAATTACCGCGGCTGCTGGCACCAGACTGGCCCTCCAATTGATCCTCGTTAAAAGGTTTAGAGTGTTCTCATTCCGATTACGGGGCCTCGGATGAGTCCCGTATCGTTATTTTTCGTCACTACCTCCCCGTGCCGGGAGTGGGTAATTTGCGCGCCTGCTGCCTTCCTTGGATGTGGTAGCCGTTTCTCAGGCTCCCTCTCCGGAATCGAACCCTGATTCCCCGTTACCCGTTACAACCATGGTAGGCGCAGAACCTACCATCGACAGTTGATAAGGCAGACATTTGAAAGATGCGTCGCCGGTGCGAGACCGTGCGATCAGCAATAAGTTATTCAGATTCACCAAGTTGTACGATGAACGGACTCGCGTCCGACACCGATTGGTTTTGATCTAATAAAAGCGCTCCTTCCGTCTCCGGTCGGAACTCTGTTTGCATGTATTAGCTCTAGAATTACCACAGTTATCCAAGGATAAGTGGTACGATCTAAGGAACCATAACTGATTTAATGAGCCTTTCGCGGTTTCACCTTAATTTGGCTTGTACTGAGACATGCATGGCTTAATCTTTGAGACAAGCATATGACTACTGGCAGGATCAACCAGGGAGCTGTGTTTAGTCGCGCACACTCGAGCGGCGGCGCTTACGCGCGCGCGCGCCCGGTGTAACGACGAGCTCATTTATTTATAATAAAGAGGTGGTTCGAAATTCTGCTCTGCTGAACGGAACATCGCACATATCCCGGTTTACGCGTGCACGGACCCCCGACGTTAACGTGTCACTCCATTGGTATACAGAGCACGCCAGTAAAACACCTATCCCGCCCCTGTGGCGGGGTCAAGACGGTGGACGTGATGCAACTTGTGTAAAAGACACGAAACGCGGGGCGGCGGTTGTGCTACGGCGATATTACGACTAGACGTTCACACATTTATGCAGACCCACGACTTTTTTTGTTTGATAATGCGCCCGGAGACACACACGTGAGCACACGACGGCACATGTACACGAGCACACGGCGGCCGGCCGGCGGTGTGAACACCAAGAATTCGTAATTCTGCTCTCTGCTGAACGGAACATCGCACATATCCCGGTTTACGCGTGCACGGACCCCCGACGTTAACGTGTCACTCCATTGGTATACAGAGCACGCCAGTAAAACACCTATCCCGCCCCTGTGGCGGGGTCAAGACGGTGGACGTGATGCAACTTGTGTAAAAGACACGAAACGCGGGGCGGCGGTTGTGCTACGGCGATATTGCGACTAGACGTTCACACATTTATGCAGACCCACGAATTTTTTTGTTTGATAATGCGCCCGGAGACACACACGTCAGCACACGACGGCACATGTACACGAGCACACGGCGGCCGGCCGGCGGTGTGAACACCAAGAATAGGAGTGGAGAGACTCTCGGTCCACACAACTCCGAAATGCATCAATATATCATATATATGGCATGAGAGAGAAGAGAAATTTTATAAATTTCACATCTCGCCAAGGCTTACACACACTACAAAAAACATCATTGTTCGTTAGATTGAAAATCATCGTCTCGGCCAAGGGGACCACGCGCTCGGGTCCCCCGAACGTCTGACTTTATGATGATATATATATTTCAATCAACATAAGTTTTCATTCTCGCTCGGAATTCGGTGAGTTATTGCATTTGAATTTTCACGGAGTTTTTACGCACCGCTACTTTAAAAATATTACATGTTCAGTCTACATGTTGCTCGCATAAGGGCCATACGCATAAACGAATATACGAAATGGGTCCCGCGAACGTGCTATTCGGACAGGTTCAAACTACCTGTTAGAGTTTTCAACACCGAACTGTCCGGACACGGCGAGGCCGTGATTTTATATTCAACAGACGGTATATATATATGGTGGGTGAGAGACAAGAAAAAAATTTCCTCGGGCGGCAACTGATTTCTCGCGTCTCGTTTTATTAAAACATCGAACTGTCCAGACACGGCGAGGCCGTGATTTTATTTTCAACAGACGATAATAACACGATGATGATATATATTTATATATGTAGTAAAATACGGGGAACGATTTTTGTATGAGGCACAACCGACACACAAACCACACACATCTTATTATATATTATAATAGAGTAGCAGATTGGTGCAACACTGAGACCTCGGCGTTCCCCCAAACAAGAGATAAAACTAAAAACACGCCGGCCGACTTATTACACGTAACGTATATAATGGCATTACACTACTACACTGGTGTTGTTGTGTCGCCCGTTGCCGTGTGTCGTCGCCCGCCGTTGTTCCTCGTTCGTCTCTCCGGTTTCGTCGTCGTTTTATTAAATACATCGAACTGTCCAGACACGTGAGGCCGTGATTTTATTTTCAACAGACGATGATGATATTTTATGTGTATTAATATGATGGGGAACGATTATATGAGGCACACCGAACACGCAAAACCACACACATCTTCTTATTATATATTATATATAATACTAGAGAAGTAGCAGCTTGGTGAACACACTGAGACCTCGCGTTCCCCCACAAGAGATAAAAACTAAAAACACGCCGGCCGACTTATTACACGTAACGTATATAATGGCATTACACTACTACACTGGTGTTGTTGTGTCGCCCGTTGCCGTGTGTCGTCGCCCGCCGTTGTTCGTCGTTCGTCTCTCCGGTTCGTCGTCGTTTTATTAAATACATCGAACTGTCCAGACACGTGAGGCCGTGATTTTATTTTCAACAGACGATGATGATATTTTATGTGTATTAATATGATGGGGAACGATTATATGAGGCACACCGAACACGCAAAACCACACACATCTTCTTATTATATATTATATATAATACTAGAGAAGTAGCAGCTTGGTGAACACACTGAGACCTCGCGTTCCCCCACAAGAGATAAAAACTAAAAACACGCCGGCCGACTTATTACACGTAACGTATATAATGGCATTACACTACACTGGTTGTTGTGTCGTCGCCCGTTGCCGTGTGTCGTCGCCCGCCGTTGTTCGTCGTTCGTCTCTCCGTCCGTCGCATAGGGCAAAAATTTGTTAAAAATTTTATTTTACCCATGCGACGGTTTATTAAAGCCAAAAGGATATTTATTTCGGCGTTTCTTTGCGATATATATACATATACTGCTCGCCTGGTCGTTCTTTTTCAATCTTCCACTTTTCACCCGAACGACCTGCACCACCCATATAGCTGTTTGATGCATATTTGTACAGAATAACGGCGAGAAATTAAATTTTTATTTTTCCACCTAGCGCTGCCCGAAAATATCATTTGTGTGTGAAACAAGACGAAACGAAGCGTAATACTCGACTTTATTTGCGTAAATCGAAAATTCGCTCATCGCACCGTGCACCACCATATATATGTCTCTCGCACACAGGTACCGAATAACGCTTTCGGCATCGTGCGCACCGACCGACCGCCGCATTTAAGTTTTTCGCACGCCCGTACCGAATAACGCTTTTAGCATCGTGCGCGCCGACCGACCGACCGACCGACCGCCTCATATATATGTTTCTCGTACATAGGTATCGAATAACGGCAGAAATTATTTTTATTTTATTAAAATAAAATTTTCGTTAATTCGCTTACTCGATACGAAAGGACACATCGGCGAGTGGAAATAAAGCGGACCGAAGTTAAAACGTTCGACATTAGGTTTTTCGCACACCGGTACCGAATAACGCTTTCGACCTGCACCGCCCATACAGCTGTTTGATGCATATTTGTACAGAATAACGGCGAGAAATTTTATTTTTATTTTTCCACTTAGCACTGCCCGAAAATATCATTTGTGTGTGAAACAAGACGAAACGAAGCGTAATACTCGACTTTATTTGCGTAAAATGAAAATTCGCTCATCGCACCGTGCACCACCATATATATATGTCTCTCGCACACAGGTACCGAATAACGCTCTCGGCATCGTGCACACCGACCGACCGCCGCATATAAGTTTTTCGCCCGCCCGTACCGAATAACGCTTTTAGCATCGTGCACACCGACCGACCGCCTCATATATATGTTTTTCGTACACAGGTACCGAATAACGGCAGAAATTATTTTTATTATATTAAAATAAAATTTTCGTCAATTCGCTTATTCGCACCGACCGACCGCCTAATATATATGTTTTTCGTACACAGGTACCGAATAACGGCAGAAATTATTTTTATTTTAATAAAATAAAATTTTCGTCAATTCGCTTATTCGCACCGACCGACCGCCTCATATATATGTTTTTCGTACGCAGGTACCGAATAACGGCAGAAATTATTTTTATTTTAATAAAATAAAATTTTCGTCAATTCGCTTATTCGCACCGACCGACCGCCTCATATATATGTTTTTCGTACACAGGTACCGAATAACGGCAGAAATTATTTTTATTTTAATAAAATAAAATTTTCGTTAATTCGCTTACACGATGCGAAAGGACAGATCGGCGAGTGGAAATAAAGCGGACCGAAGTGAAAACGTTCGACTTTAGGTTTTTCGCACACAGGTACCGAATAACGCTTTTAGCATCGTGCACACCGACCGACCGCCGCGTACAATTATTTCGCACGCCCGTACCGAATAACGCTTTTGGCATCGTGCACACCGACCGACCGCCTCACATATATATTTTTCGTACATAGGTACCGAATAACGGCAGAAATTATTTTTATTTTAATAAAATAAAATTTTCGTCAATTCGCTTATTCGCACCGACCGACCGCCTCATATATATGTTTTTCGTACACAGGTACCGAATAACGGCAGAAATTATTTTTATTTTCATAAAATAAAATTTTCGTTAATTCGCTTACACGATGCGAAAGGACAGATCGGCGAGTGGAAATAAAGCGGACCGAAGTGAAAACGTTCGACTTTAGGTTTTTCGCACACAGGTACCGAATAACGCTTTTAGCATCGTGCACACCGACCGACCGCCGCGTACAATTATTTCGCACGCCCGTACCGAATAACGCTTTTGGCATCGTGCACACCGACCGACCGCCTCACATATATATTTTTCGTACATAGGTACGGAATAACGGCAGAAATTATTTTTATTTTATTAAAATAAAATTTTCGTCAATTCGCTTATTCGCACCGACCGACCGCCTCATATATATGTTTTTCGTACACAGGTACCGAATAACGGCAGAAATTATTTTTATTATATTAAAATAAAATTTTCGTCAATTCGCTTATTCGCACCGACCGACCGCCTCATATATATGTTTTTCGTACACAGGTACCGAATAACGGCAGAAATTATTTTTATTTTAATAAAATAAAATTTTCGTTAATTCGCTTACGCGATGCGAAAGGACAGATCGGCGAGTGGAAATAAAGCGGACCGAAGTGAAAACGTTCGACTTTAGGTTTTTCGCACACAGGTACCGAATAACGCTTTTAGCATCGTGCACACCGACCGACCGCCGCGTACAATTATTTCGCACGCCCGTACCGAATAACGCTTTTGGCATCGTGCACACCGACCGACCGCCTCATATATATGTTTTTCGTACACAGGTACCGAATAACGGCAGAAATTATTTTTATTTTAATAAAATAAAATTTACGTTAATTCGCTTACGCGATGCGAAAGGACAGATCGGCGAGTGGAAATAAAGCGGACCGAAGTGAAAACGTTCGACTTTAGGTTTTTCGCACACAGGTACCGAATAACGCTTTTAGCATCGTGCACACCGACCGACCGCCGCGTACAATTATTTCGCACGCCCGTACCGAATAACGCTTTTGGCATCGTGCACACCGACCGACCGCCTCACATATATATTTTTCGTACATAGGTACGGAATAACGGCAGAAATTATTTTTATTTTATTAAAATAAAATTTTCGTTAATTCGCTTACGCGATGCGAAAGGACAGATCGGCGAGTGGAAATAAAGCGGACCGAAGTCAAAACGTTCGACTTTAGGTTTTTCGCACACAGGTACCGAGTAACGCTTTTAGCATCGTGCACACCGACCGACCGCCGCGTACAATTATTTCGCACGCCCGTACCGAATAACGCTTTTGGCATCGTGCACACCGACCGACCGCCTCACATATATATTTTTCGTACACATGTACAGAATAACGGCAGAAATTATTTTTATTTTATTAAAATAAAATTTTCGTTAATTCGCTTACGCGATACGAAAGGACACATCGACGAGCGGAAATAAATGTGAACCGTGGTAAAAATTTCGTAATTATTTCGTGTCGATCGAAATTTCGCTTTTCGCACCGTGCACACCGACCGACCGCCATACCGGTACAGAATGACTGTCGAAATTTCTTTTATCATTCGATAATATAATATTCGTTCGTTCGCTCGCTCGCAGGAAACGTAAGGAAAAAAGATCGACGAGCGGAAATTAATTGCGAACCGTGGTAAAAGTTTCGAAATTATTTCTTGTCGAAATTATTTTTATAATATTAAAATATAATATGCGTTAATTCGCTTACGCGATACGAAAGGACACATCGACGAGCGGAAATAAATGCGAACCGTGGTAAAAATTTCGTAATTATTTCGTGTCGATCGAAATTTCGCTTTTCGCACCGTGCACACCGACCGACCGCCACACCGGTACAGAATGACTGTCGAAATTTCTTTTATCATTCGATAATATAATATTCGTTCGTTCGTTCGTTCGCTCGCACGAAACGTAAGGAAAAAAGATCGACGAGCGGAAATAAATTGCGAACCGTGGTAAAAGTTTCGAAATTATTTCGAAATTATTTCTTGTCGAAATTTCGGTTTTAGCTCCGTGCACACCGACCGACCGACCGCCACATATAGGTTTTTCGTACATAGGTACCGAATAACGGCAGAAATTATTTTTATTATATTAAAATATAATATTCGTTAATTCGCTTACGCGATACGAAAGGACACATCGACGAGCGGAAATAAATGCGAACCGTGGTAAAAATTTCGTAATTATTTCGTGTCGATCGAAATTTCGCTTTTCGCACCGTGCACACCGACCGACCGCCACACCGGTACAGAATGACTGTCGAAATTTCTTTTATCATTCGATAATATAATATTCGTTCGTTCGTTCGTTCGCTCGCACGAAACGTAAGGAAAAAAGATCGACGAGCGGAAATAAATTGCGAACCGTGGTAAAAGTTTCGAAATTATTTCTTGTCGAAATTATTTTTATAATATTAAAATATAATATGCGTTAATTCGCTTACGCGATACGAAAGGACACATCGACGAGCGGAAATAAATGCGAACCGTGGTAAAAATTTCGTAATTATTTCGTGTCGATCGAAATTTCGCTTTTCGCACCGTGCACACCGACCGACCGCCACACCGGTACAGAATGACTGTCGAAATTTCTTTTATCATTCGATAATATAATATTCGTTCGTTCGTTCGTTCGCTCGCACGAAACGTAAGGAAAAAAGATCGACGAGCGGAAATAAATTGCGAACCGTGGTAAAAGTTTCGAAATTATTTCGAAATTATTTCTTGTCGAAATTTCGGTTTTAGCTCCGTGCACACCGACCGACCGACCGCCACATATAGGTTTTTCGTACATAGGTACCGAATAACGGCAGAAATTATTTTTATTATATTAAAATATAATATTCGTTAATTCGCTTACGCGATACGAAAGGACACATCGACGAGCGGAAATAAATGCG
>CAXAKX010001295.1:0-18429 GCA_963969525.1 Ontholestes murinus | reverse complement strand
TACTACTAAGCGACATAGTTGCATACTGCGCGGAGAAGGCATATCAACTCATAATAGGGTGCGACGCCAATGCGCATCACACGCTCTGGGGTAGCTCAGACATCAACAAACGAGGTGAGTCTTTACTTAACTTTATCTCCGCAGAGGGACTTATAGTCACCAATATCGGCAATAATTGGTGCCGCACCTGTCAAAAATCTTCAAAGCCTGCCTGACATGGGGATATATACCAAAATCATGGCAAAACGTAAGGGTAATCTACCTGCCGAAGGTAGGCAGAATAGCTGACCTAACGCCAAAGTCATACAGACCTATCAGCCTACCTTCATTCTTACTAAAAACAATGGAAAGACTGATTGATAGGTACATAAGGGACAAGATACTGTTAAAAGATCCCCTCAACAACAGACAATATGCATATCCGCCGGGTAAGTCAACGGACTCGGCGCTGGACGACCTAAACAGGCTAATCACAAAGTCAATGGAAGACAAAGATATAGCCATGGCCACATTTCTGGATATAGAAGGGGCGTTTAACAACGTCACAACAAACTCCCTCGTGGAGGCACAAGAAAGGAAAGGAGTCCCGCCAAGCCTTTGCCAATGGATCAAGGCCAGCCTAGAGAAAAGGACAAACATATCCACTTTGGGGGGCCATACCATTAAGGCTAAGGCAGGGGGGCTGCCCACCAGGAGGAGTGCTATCTCCACTATTATGGGCTACACTAGTAGATGACCTTCTAGGAAAACTGTCCAAAGAGGACATCAACTGCCTAGGGTACGCGGATGACTTAGCCATTGTCATCAGGGGCCGGTTCGCGGGAGTTGTCTCGGAGCGAGCACTAAGAGCCTTAAACATAGTAGACAATTGGTGCAAACAGGAGCGATTGACAATCAATCCACAAAAAACACAAATTGTCGTATTCACAAAAAGACAAGCATTGCAAGGCCTACAGCCACTGAAGCTCGGGGTACGGAAATTCCCTTCGTAGGGGAGGCAAAGAACCTGGGAGTAACCTTTGACGCCAAAATAACGTGGAGACCACACATCAAAAAAGCCACCAAAAAAGCAACAATATCATTGGGCAGGTGTCGCAGTATGTGCGGGAAAAATTAGGGACTACACCCTAAATTGACTCTATGGCTCTACAGCAGGGTGATAAGACCCATGATAGCCTATGGAGCAGTGGTGTAGTGGACTAGGATAGAGCAAAAGTGGGCGATAGGACTCCTGAGCAGTACACAAAGACTAGCATGTCTCATTACAACAGGAGCCCTAAGCACCACCCCAACAGCAGCCATCTTGAACATACCATCACTACACATCTTCATTCAAGGAGAAGCCAGGTCCGTCTCATACAGACTGATGCAAGGACAGGCGCCCATAATCCGATCACACGGAAAAACGCACCAATGGCTAGAAGACGAGCTGAAGGCTAACGCGATTACAGCAATGCCTAGCAATGCCATGGTAAAAAAAAACAATTTCGAAAAGAAATACAAGGTTATAATCCCACAAAGAGAGGACTGGGTCGAAGGCCAACCTACCAAAGCAGAATCATGCTGGTTTACGGACGGCTCAAAGACCGACAAAGGGGTAGGAGCAGGTATATACGGCACAAAACCCGAGACAAAGATTTCTGTCAGTCTCACCCAGGACACCATGGTGTTCCAAGCAGAGGCAATAGCTCTTCACCACTGCACAAGAGAAATAGCAAGACAAGACACCAAAAGTAGGTTAATTGCTATATTCTCCGACAGCCAGGCGCTACTAAGAGCACTAAGCTCCACACAGGTCGAATCTAAGCTAGTGTGGGACTGTATACGCGCTCTTAACCAACTTGGCGGTCACAAAAAAGTAACAATCACATGGGTCCCAGGACACGGAGGACATCCGGGGAATGACATAGCAGACGAATTGGCCAAACAAGGCTCGTCAAAAGCAGTAATTAGCCCGGAACCCTCTTGCGGAATCTCCAAAACCGCAGTCAAACGATCCATAAAAAAATTGGTGGAGACACAGGCTCATACCTGGTGGACGAACTCACCAGGACAGAGACAGGCGAAACAGTTCCTTAAGAAACAATCGCCAAAATTCACGGCCGAACTCCCGAACCAAGAAAGAAAAATGGTCAAAACAATAGTAGGCCTGATAACAGGACACTGTAAGCTCAACAAACATAGGAGCAAAATAGGCCTGGTGGAAGAAGCATAATGCAGATTCTGCCTAGAGGAAGAAGAGGTCTCGTTCCACATCCTATGCTACTGCGAGGGTCTAGCAAGGATTAGATATCAAAAGATAGGCACTACAAACCCAAGCGCGGAGACTTATACCCAAGCCCCTCTGGCAGGGCTAATTGGACTAATCAAAGAGGCAAAGCTAGAGCTGGTCATCTGAGATAAACAGGGATCCACAATAGACCTGGAAAGGTCGCGGTGGAATAGGCGCTGGTGCGACCCATACAACATCTATCTATCTATCTAGGTAGTTAGTAATGTAATCGGTTAAATTAGGTTAATACGCATAGGTTAGGTATCCTAGGTTAATCGCTGGGGCAGCGATTGATTTGCGGGGGAGTAGTGTCACGTATGGATATCCGGTCCGAGTCAAATTCCATTTTATGGAATTTTACCTGGTGCGGAGTCTAGACGCTGATATGCATTCCCACGGAAATCGGCGTTAGCAACATCGACGTTGATTGCAGGTACACCAATAAGCGGCAGACAATTAGTACTAACTAAGCATTTGTTGACATGGAAGCCGTTTATTGGTGGATCGGAAAGCTAGCAACGGGGATGATCTGATCGGGCGATTAGCCAAGGAGGAGTAGCTTTTAGATTTTTAAGTAGTACAGTAGTTTTTGAGATATTGAAGTAGTTCGGTATAGTTTAGATTTTGAAGTAGTGCAGTAGAGTTTAGATTTTTTTAGTAGTGGAGTAGAGTTGAGATATTGAAGTAGTAAAAGAGTGTAAGCTTAAAAAGGGAATAAATGTACGTAGTTTTTTGATAATTGAGCGTTATTTAGAATAATCAGTGATCCCGAGTTCCAATCACGAGCTTGCAGTGAGACAAGACGTGACAATATATAGAAACATGGGAGGTGGTGTAACAGGTAAGCGGCTGGGTCTGCTTAAGAAAGCTCTTCTAAATTACTGCCAATATTTCGCCAATTTATTTTTCGGCTTCATCAGGGCTAATTTTTTAGTTTTTGAAAATTGGTGAACATCCGGAACATGGTGATATATTGGAAATAAACAGCTATTTTTAAAACGATGAAAACGACACAAATGTATGATGATAACAGATTAAAATTGAACAGAGAACCAAATTACAGAATCCATGCTATCCGTTGATGTCGGAACCATGGGCGGTAGTGTTGGTTTTTTTTATATTTTGTATTGATCCGCAAGGATATTTTGAGATTTTTTTTCTGAATATAAAATTAAAAAATAAAGCTATACTGAAGAGAGCGAAAGTTCAAAACACGTGTCTGCAGATGATTATAAACTTGAATGTTAGATTTTTTATTTGCTTTTGCTAATTTAATTTAATGAAATCAGTTTAAATTCAATTTTGTTCATAATTTTTCATGTTATAGTCATATTTAAACAATCTAAAATATATTTTATCATGTATTAGTTTATTTAACAGAAATAATTTCATTCAAATTAGTGTTGCTTTGATAGTTGTACTATTCGTAACACGCAAATTAATTTTGTTTTATTCAATGTCTGTCGAGGTACTAGCCAGAGAAGTAGTTGTTTCAAATTAATTTGTTTTGTAGGCTTAGTAAGACTCACTGGTGTAAATTCACGAAATGTTTTCGTGCTTTTAAATTTATTATTTAATTTTCTACAACGAAATAAAGGATTTTAATACATTTTATTATTAAAATTTTGTTGTTTATTGATCTAATATTATGATAAAAAGAATGGTTGCGACCGTTACTACGTGGTAATCCATACTTACACTGAATTGAAAAATTCACTATGTTTTAACCACAAATAATTATTGTAAAAATATTATATAACGTGTAGGCACAATTATATAAATCTAAACAACAAAGCACGACTCGAGTTTCGACGTTTTATCGTCATTATCAAGTGACTTGATAATGACGATAAAACGTCGAAACTCGAGTCGTGCTTTATTGTTTAGATTTATATATACAATAATTATTTGTGGTTAAAACATAGTGAATTTTTCAATTCAGTGTAATATTATGATGTATTATGTTTTTTTTTTTTTAATATTTAGTGGTCGGTGTATTGTTTTCTTCTGCGCTCGGCAAAATAAAATTTTTGAATTTTATTAATTATAGGCCATTTTCTTCCATCCTTGAATGCTTCTTCATATATTTTTTCAAATTCAACTTTGAACGCCGATTCATTTTCAATTCGAATATCAAATTTAACAATTTTTAAGTGTTCATCCGCAAAAAAGTTATTACTTATCAAAAAAAGGTTATATTTCTGAAGTGGTTGCTAAACAACTCAAATGCTATAAAGGCTCTTGCCCCAAGTATTATGGATTACCCAAAATACACATACCTGATACACCACTAAGACCTATTATTTCTTGTGTTGATAGTCATACTAAAAACCTTGCTATTTTCATTGCCAAAATTATTGATAATTCATTTAATAGTTACAATAAATTCCGTATTAAAGATCCCTTTGAATTTGCTGAAAAAATTAACAATTTCCAATTACCCCCTAATTATCAATTAGTGTCATTTATGTAGTGTCTTTATTCACAAATATTCCATTGGATTTAGTTTTATCAATCATTTCAGATAATTTTCACTTAATAGAACCTAATACTCCAATACCCTTGTCAGTTTTCACTTCTATTATCTCTTTTTTATTTCATAATACTTTTGCTCAGTTTAAAAATAATTACTATCAACAAACCTCAGGCTGCCCGATGGGTGGTCCTATTAGCCCCTCTATTGCTGAAATTGTCATGAACACGTTATTACATTTTTGCTCTGCTCAGGTCCCTTTCCAATTCCCCTTTATTTTCCAATATGTAGATGATCTTATTTGTGCGGTTCCGGCCACTGAAATTGATAATACGCTTAATGTTTTCAACTCATTCCACCCTAGATTACAATTTACAGTAGAAAGAGAAAAAGAAGGAACTGTACCTCTTCTTGACACTCTTGTTTGCAGACTAACTAGCAACACAATTATTTTAAATTGGTATATTAAACCCACCAGCTCTAGAAGGTACATTCCTTTCGACTCTTATCACCCTAACAAACACAAGCTCAACACTGTGTTAGCTCTAAAAAATAGAATTTTGCGTATCGTACATCCATCATTACACACTGTGAACTTAGCTAGACTGTTTGATATTCTGCGGAATAACCTATACCCACCTGAGTTGTTGAAGAGACTGATATATCGTTCCCCAAATCGGATAGACTTGCCTCGCGAGGTTCCTGTTGCGCGTAGTGATATGACAGTGCCGGATAATACCATCTATCTTACTTTGCCCTTCGTTGACGGTCTTTCTCAACATTTAACTAGCATCTTTCGCTCTGTCTCTCCTAATCTATTGGTAGCCTATACCAACTATCGTTCCCTTAACTCTCTTTGTTTCACCCATTTAATAGACCCTACTCCCATCCTTCAGAAACATGATGTCGTTTATTCAATTAATTGCCAACAATGTGACTTAGTATATATTGGACAAACATTTCAAAAACTTAACAAACGACTCAGCCAACATAAAAGTGATACAAAACGTAAACCTCGTTCTACTGGTCTCAGTGTACACTGTAATGACACTGACCATTCACCAGATTATGACAACACGAAAGTGCTGTATTCTGAACGTAACACTTTTAAGAGATGTTTTCTTAAGATGTGTCATATACAAGCACAAAAACATAGTATGAATTTTAAAAAGGACATTGAAGGCCTGAGCAATACCTATAGTTATTTATTTTCTTTTCAGTAACGCTCATGTGTATTTGATTTCAATACCTATTACCCTAACCTGTTGTATAATATTTTGTTTTTCTCCGTAATCACATTTTTTATCTTGTTCCCTCCCTTAGGCTACTTTTACAACACTTATTCTTATTTAATTTCTTTCTTTCCTCTTTTCTCTCTCTTATTTACTCTTTATTTGATCTTCAATCTTAAAAACGGTCTCTACCTCTTTCAATTTTTTCTCTCTTTCAATTTTCTACTCAATTCTTTCATTTCTACTTACTGAAGGTAATATATTCGGCCACAACCACCTCTCACATCACGTAGCAGGTCCGTACCTCGGTATTTCACCATACGGTGGGATTTGCTTTTGTGTTCTCGTTCCCTGCTCGATTGCTGAGGTCTAACCACCTCAGTGACGGACTGGGAAACTGCACTTGCTTATTCCATCCTTGGTTTGTCTCTTTCCGATTATTATCGAGTGTTTTGCTTGGGGTTGCCTGAAATTTTGGTGGTTATTCCACTCCCAATATTAAGGTTATCTCCCTTGGGGTTCTTACTCAGGGGTTTGATATGTCGGTTACCCTCTTCAACTTCTCGGACTTGGGTTTAGGTTTTTCCTGCGTGAATCGTACTTTCGTGCGTTCGTTAGGACGAAATTTCGATGTGACAAACATTCCATCGCTCACTTCACAGTCTAATTGCAGAAGACCGACCATTTTGTGTTTGTCTACCTTCAGTAATTGTTCTCTTATCTTTTTACATCATGTTAATTCTATCAATTTAGTTCAATTTTAAATTTCAAATACTTATAATGTTTCGGTTTAATTTAACTCAAAATTCTATTTGTTGAGTTTTCCATGACGTCTTCAATTTTCACGATAAGGAATTATATTGGGAAAGAACTTAACCTCAAAAAATTTTGCTGCGGCCATGTGGTCTTCCATAGTGTTGGACACACACTTATAATTGTTTACTTGTAAGTCTTATCTTTATTTAGTTTTTAGGTTATTAATGTCATTATTTTATTTTATGTTAAAATGTAACTTTCAATTAATTTTAACGTGAACATCTTAAATTTTAATCACTGTAGACCTTTCACGAATTGTTACTTTTAGGCTCTGAGGATGCATACATGTTGTGTGTGAAACGTTAGCTTGTACATATACCAATATAGTGGACTAGAGCACAACCACCATCGTGTATTCTTTGCTCCCTACACTCTAACACACTACACTGGACTTCTCTCACCCGTTAATTTCAAAGAGTTTATATATATATATATATATATATATATATATATATATATATATATATATATACCCGAATAAATGCGGGCGTTAAACCAAGACATCTACATTCTAATAAAAATATAAGACGATTTCTTGCTGAGGCGAGATGTTTTAAGGTGTTAATGTATTGTTTAGTCGTCTTCAAGGCCTTTGGTCCTGCCAGGTGGAGGATGTTCTTCATAAAATTTCCCATGTTAATAATAATATCCAAACAGTAACGGACGTAGTGGAGTAAAATTCTTCAGGTTTAACGGGTGAATAAGTCCAATATAGGGCGAGAGAGTGTAGGGAGCATAGAATACACGATGGTAATTGTGCTCTAGTCCACTATATTGTTATATATACAAGCTAACGTTTCGCATACAACATGTATGCATCCTCAGAGCCCTAAGTTTAACGTCTTCAATTTTCCTTAAACTATTATGATGTAATGCTTCAGAGAACCGTTCAAGTTGGATTGAGTTCCGAATAAATGCGGGCGTTAAACGAAGACGTTTACATTCTAATAAAAATATAAGACGATATCTTTCTGAGGCGAGATGTTTTAAAGTGTTAATTTAATATCCAAACAGTAACGGACGTAGTAGAATATCAATTCTTCATGGTTAACGGGTGAATAAGTCCAATGTAGTGTGAGAGAGTGTAGGGAGCAAAGAATAAACGATGGTAATTGTGCTCTAGTCCACTATATTGTTATATATACAAGCTAACGTTTCGCATACAACATAGTGGACTTAACTGCAGCTAACTAGCAGTTCTTCATCAAACACGGCCTGAAGAAGACCAATGCGACTTGGTCGAAACGTTGCAAATCGGTTCTTTTCAGAACCATCAAAACTTGCAAATTCGAAGATTAAAGCCGAACATTGACAATGTAAATAGTCTTCGCGAAACTATCCAACATATATATATATATATATATATATATATATATATATATATATATATATATATATATATATATAAGTTTTAAGTTAACGAGCGAAAAAGTACAATGTTGTGTGATTGAATGTAGGGAGCACAGAAATAGAAGATGGTAGTTGTACTATAGTTCACTATATTGTTATATGTACAATCTGACGCTTCGCATAAAACATATAAGCATCTTAGGGAGCGAGTAAACAATTATAAGTGCGTCCTACTCTAGATGACCATGTGGCCGCAGCAAGATATTTGAGGTTAACTTATTGAAGAACGTCTTGAAAAACTCAACAAATAGAATTTTGGGAAAAATGTAACCGAAACATTATAAGTATTCAAAAGTAAAACGTAGATTGAAATAATAAAATTAACAAGATTTAATAAGATTGAAAAACAACTACTGAAGGTGGACAAACACAAAAAAAAATATGAGTCGGCGATGACAATCTAAAGTTTAATTTTTCGTTAGTAAAAAAATTATTTAAATTTGTTTTAAATAATATAAACTCTATTTTTTTAAATGTATAAAAAATAATATTGTTTAATTTAAACAACATAGTTTACTTGTCAGCTCAATTTGTTTTTCAATTGCCATCGCCGGCTAAGATTTTTCCAAGGATTTTTGGATTTTTGTCTGTTACAATTGAAATCAGAGACCACAGTTTCCTTTTTTTAACTCAAAAACGGCCACTCTTATAAAAAAATTTAAAGAGTGCTAAAAGTTTCCAAAATTTTGTACTAAAATTTGGAAAACTAAATTCTAAACAGTTCTGCCGCGGTCGATCAAAGTGACAAATTGTGTTAAGAATTTACTTGATGTTAATGTATGCTGTACTAAATTACATCACTCTACCATGAACGGTATTGAAAATATTTTTCTAAATGTATCTTGGTCATTTGAAGACTTTATAATAATTTTTACGAATCATCATCATTTTCAGTCTAGTATAAGTGGTCAATTTTATTCCCTGAGTCACAGAAACACCCTGTATATCCATATAATGCTAATAAAGTGCTCGGACCCTCTCACACAGACGAAGGGCAAGGGCGCGTCTGGATCATTCATGCTCGCTCTTCCGGTTCGTCGACGGGCGCTTAAGTTGTCAGTGGAGTAGAGCGCCAAGGCTAAGACCGCCAAGAAATCTACAACCACGAAGGGGGCAAAATGATCTAAGAGTGAGAAAAGTGGTGACCTAGGCGGAGCCAAGAAGGCCGACACAGGAGAAAAGAAATCCTCGGCCTCATCCGCCACCACTACTTCAGAGACGAAGTCGTCGTCCACGTCGAAGGCCAAAAAGACGACCAAGTGCGGTCCTACGAAAAAATCCAAAGCACCCGAAGGCCGCTCCGAAAACCATCGCAAACAAACCGTCTCCAAAAAAGAAGTAGTCGACGACAGCAACTATTATTTTTTTATGTGGGAACATGTGATAACAATAGAACCGCTCCCAAAAACAATGGCTATCCGTAAATTAAGTATAGAATGTTTAAAAAAAAACTGAGGAAACAAACAATCAGCGAAAAAAGGATTTTCAATATAAGAGAGGAAAATCAACATTTGCTGCCCACCTCATGGCAAAAAATCATCAATTTGAAAAAGACAGAATACCACACATAGGAAAAGCAGAAAACTAGATGCCCTAAAATTCATGAAGAAAAATCGTAGTAAAGAAACAAAACAACTCCTAAATGATCAAATAGATATTTCAAAAATCCCATTATTAAACCTGTACACCTTATCACCAACACCCGCAAATGTATAAATACACGAACTTTAACAACATAATGTACCATTCTTCGCCTGAAGAAGCCACAGTGTGGCGAAATAATTGTAGCGATAAATAAACGCAACAATACTGTTTGAAAGTTTGTGTTTAACTTTAAAAACAGTTAACAGTGCATTTAAAATTAACTTTCAACAATTAACAGCCAATATAATAAAACTATTGTTTATAACAATTAGGGCTACAATAAAGAGAATACAGCTGATGATTAACAACCAGAAGGCTATGCTAACTTCAAATACCCAACTGAAAGAGGCGAATAACAAATACAATAAAAATGATTAACAAAAAGTCCTACAAAAATCCAACAAGAAACGCTTAGTTGCAATAATTTACTCAAGATGTTTTATAAGCTATTAACGACATCTAAAAACAGCAGCTTATTTATAATCATATTGAAAACTAAATTATCTTTAGATCTGCCTTCACTTTTATAACTTATTAATTTTATCCATTATATCAGCAAAAATTAATATTTTTATTTAGATGGGTTACCGGGGCACCATCAGAATTATTAATACGCAAAATTAAGAACGAATAGTTAGACAGGATGACTAAAAACTTCAAAGACTATACCACCACCATAGTTTTGAGACAATTTAAACGCTACTTATAGTAGCTTGTCAAACTTCAGGCAAGTATCAAAATCGTTTAGGAAAACTGTTGTGTGATAATACATATTAGCGATAGTGGAAAAATATTTGGAAGAATATAAAAAATAATTTTTGTCTAACCGCACATCTTTAATTCTTTCCGCTTTTAGTTGAGTTGATAAGTTGTATTTATAATTAGTGTTTATAAATATTGATTTTAATGTAGCAAAAAAAACCATATTACAAATAGCTTCAAGTAAAATAAGTAAATTACTTTGTATTAATTACAATTGATATCTACAATAATAGATATATTACTTACTTTAAGTTTTAATTCGATTATCGTATATATGTTTACTATAAATTACAACTAGTATGCTTTATTAAATTAAAACATATTAAGTAAAAATTTGTAGGAATAAAATAATAAATTCGATTTCATTTCGCTAGTTTTCAGTGTAAATTAATGCGGTCGTATTTGGATACAAATTGTTTTCCGCCTCATTCCATGTGCATTATTTCCTATTGTCTTTTATTATTTCGACTAGTCTATTTAAAGTCACAAGGGAGTCGTTCGAAAACCAGTCAACGAAAAGAAATACTGCGTCTAAACTCGTCCAATTCTCGGGAAGGAGATGGATGCCGAGGAACCATCGCTACAGGCTAGTCGGCTGATTTTTTCTTCTTTCCCTTAGTCCCGCATTAAGTGTATCCATTTTGATCGTTACATGCTGTCGGTAAATAGTTTATAGCTCACTGTTGCCACCGAGAGATAAAGTGTTTATTACACCGAATAATATCCATAACCAGAAAATTAAAACAACCCTACTAATTAGCTTTTCCACAATATGTAGACCAAGGTAAGCAAAAAGATTATTTATTCTATTTGTCTCTTAAAAAAATAATAGTTTGCGGATAACATAATAGTCAATTCCATTTTTTTTTGTGGTTGCAACCAATTATGAAAACTTTAGTTATTTTCATTTGGAATAGTATCATTCATAGTATCATATTTCGTTCTCTAAATTAATTCAAATAAACTAACACAACAAATAGATTATGACCTTGGTATGTGGTTTTTAATATAGGTATCTACGTTTTTGCTCGTGGTCGCGTCCATGTGTTTCACGTTATCTTTTTTCCCCGGCCGGTCCAGGATCGAACGGATTGATTTCTCCGAAGTGCAAATGCGGTTAGGACTAAAAGTAACCAAAACCGCATTGTAATAGTGAAATTGTTTGTCGTATAAACAAAAATACAACACAAACCAAACACAGACGTATATAGCGAGAAATTGCAATGTACTGTTATTAAATATCCGGATACAAAATGTATGAATGTATGCCGATCGAAACGATCTGCACAATTCCAATGTCTGTTTAGAAGTGTGTGTACTGCGCTGCGGTTCTAACGGATTTAGCATTCGCCGTGTAAAGTCGGCACTATTCGGCGTTGACGTCACTGGACTCCAAAAATTTACTGCGCCCTGTTTCTCTTAACACCCATTACGTTTTTAGAAGCGAGCCCGTTTTTCACAAATATTGATTATATTGGTATACATACAGAGTATTTACCAAGTAAGTAATTACGTTCTTACAATTATTCATTAATTATTCCGTTAAAGAATAAATAAATTGCCTGTATATAAATAGTGCTTTTCGGCGGAATTTTATCATGTGTAACATACCCATATTTGTGGGTAATCAAGTAAATCACATTTTTATTATTTCTATGTATAATTTAATTTATAATGTATTTCACCTTTTCATATATATATATATATATATATATATATATATATATATATATATATTCTTCGTATAATAAATCTTGGGATTCATTACGACATACAACAAGGGAAATATAAACACTTAGTCTTAGTCACGACTTGGTGTTACAAATTGGCGCAGTCGAAACTCAATAAAACGGATTTTTAAAGCCTCCACGAAAGCTCCCAAAGGCCACATCCTCTGCACTCTCTTGTGAAATATTCATTTCCCGAATATCTACTAGAAGGGGAGTGACGATCCCATCGACAAGTTCACGGAAGCGATCCAGGTGCGAAATATTCATTTCCTGAATATCTACTAGAAGGGGAGTAACAATCCCATTTACCAGAACACGATGGATCTTCAGAAGCTGACCGTACGAGTTTGAGGACCCATCCTAGCCAAGCGGCCCCTAGGATTCCACGGACATCCTATGCAGACCCAGTTGTTTCTTATCACCTTTGTGTTTCTTGTGTAAGTACTTACCTATTTTACAATTTTGACCATTTTTTGTTTATTATTCGTGTATGTGTGTGAACTGATTCCTGTATATACTTTTGTTGTTGTTCTCCTCCGGTTTTTTCTCAATTTGAAAATGTAGACGATTTTGTTTGTTTCAAACTGGTTCCCGATGTTTCATTCCACCCCCAATTATTTCAAGCTATCATAACTAGAATTAAAGGTTGTGCTTCCGAACGGATTAAAACTCGCACTATAAATAACTGGGTCGATTTAAAAACTTTCTTAAGGGAACATTTTGCCAAATCAAATTCATTAGATACCTTACTCACTGCAATGCGCAATTGCTATCAAGGTAAAACCGAAAATATAACTTTATTTTATAGTCGATTGGAAATTTGTCTTTGTAAATTAATTCAGAGTTTTGGTGACGAACCAAATGCAGAAATAAGACAGGCACAGATAAATTAAATGCATGTTCTGGCTATCGAACAATTCCATATTAGAGTTAAAGATGATTGGTTATGCAATGCAATACGTCTAAGGTTTTTTACGACCCTAGACGAACTCGCACAGAATGAAAGTGATTTTTTGGAAAGTCGTAAACGTTCCCCATTAAATTTGCCTGATCCGACATCTTTATTCTGCAATTACTGTAAATCCAAGGGTCATCAGATTAATAATTGTCGCAAACGGGATTTTAATAACAAAGCCGTCAAGAATTCCCTAATCAAAATCCACGATTTTCTTATTCGCCCAGTTCACTTCTTTACGATATTCCAACAGATCTAATCAATTCTAATCGCAACAATTATTCTAATCGGAATTTTCCCGATCACAATTTTAATAGAAATCATCGCGATTTAAGAAACACCGCTACTCTGTTTCAATCTAGTTCCTACAATCAAGGGTTATCGGACCAGGCCCGCCTTGAATACTCAACTGAGGATTTTTCTTTAAACATGATTTCGTCACTGTCGGAGGCAGCGCCAGAGACGTCCACCCCCAACGTCAGTCTAACTCAGCTCACCATATAAACGTCCACATCTTCACAATATTAACTTTTTACGAAAGCCCTAAAAACTATTGCACAATGTTAATAGATTCGGGCGCTGAAATCTCGCTCATCAAGCTTTTATCTCTCAAACATAACCTTAACTTATTTAAAAATAATATAATTACCATGGTGGGTATAAATCAATCCCCTAACCCCGGCAAATCCGTGGGATACTCATGGTTGAAATTTTCATTCGGCAGTAAAAATTACTGTCACCCTTTTCACGTAATTCCAGATTCGTTTCCCATAAAATATAACGGAATAATCGGTTGTGATTTCATGAAATCATTCGAAATTTGTTTAGACTACAAATCCAATAACATAATAATCGATAATCATGCGGTACCCTTTTACGAAGCCACTAAAATGTTCGTGCCCTCTAACCATCAACTTCCTAATTCACCTGAAAAACCTTCTAAAATTCCACCTTCTCCAACTAACCAACTAAAACGAAACTTATCACAAACAAATACTAACCAACAACATATAATATTAGTTCCCAATTTAATAAAAATTACAAAACCAAATAACCCACTGACATGTCAAAATATACCCAATAATCAACAAAATACTATCTCTCTTAATAAACCTATTCCTAGTCCGCAACCCAAAATTAAATGTATATTAACTCCCTTGCCAAGAACGGAAACAGTAATCCCAATAAATATCATAAATTCCGAAATTAAAGAAGGTATTATTCCGAACTTAGAAATTTTTACTGGTGTTCATTTGGCCAGTAGTATCGTTAAAGTTAATCTAGAGACAGGCAAAGCACTAACTACTATTCTAAATACTAACGATTCGCAGGTCCCTATTGATAACATTAACATTACCTTGGACTCCTTGCCCCCCCTTGTTCGAATGGATTCGAATTCTATACAAACCCTTAATATTTCAGGCGATGGTAACACCTTTAATAATTCTTCTAATCCAAACTCTTCTTTGAATGTAAACCATGTTAGTAGCGATATTAATTCCAGATCAAATAGATTAAAAACTCTGGAAAATTCTTTGATTTTTGACGAAAACAATAATAAAGACGAATACGACTCTTTAATGGAACTCGTTTTCGAGTTTAATCATTTATTTTATTTAGAAGGTGACATACTAAGTAAAACCGATCTTACACAACATGATATTCATACGAATTCCCAAGCTCCTATTAACACCAAATCTTACCGATACCCTATAGCACTTAGAGATGAAGTTAACCGCCAAATAGACTATATGCTCAATCAAAATATAATCAAATATTCTAAAAGTCCATGGAATGCACCCGTGTGGGTCGTCCCTAAAAGACCTAGCGCTGACGGCGCTAAACGTTGGCGTTTAGTAATTGACTATGGAAAGCTGAATGATATTACGGAAGGAGTTTCCTACCCCCTACCAAATATAGATGAAATTCTTGATCAATTAGGCCACACGAAGTACTGCTCTACAATAGATTTGACTTCCGGATTTCAACAAATTGGTATCAACCCTAGAGACTCCCCTAAAACAGCGTTTTCCGTGCCTTTCGGGCTTAAGAATGCCCCTGCTACCTTCCAACGACTCATGAACACGGCCTTTGCCGGATTAAGTAATAATGATCATAGTTTAGTTTACTTAGACGACATAATTGTATTCTTAGACTCTTGGCAAAATCATATTAAGAAACTTCGGGATATTTTTAAACGTCTGTCAATTCATAATTTAAAAATCGAACCTTCAAAATGCAAATTCTTAAGAAAAGAAATTCAATACTTGGGCCACTTAATAACTGATAAGGGTGTGAAACCAGACGCAGCAAAATTAAAATGTGTTAAATAATTTCCAATCCCTCGTAATCAAAAACACATCAAATCATTCTTAGGACTGGCCAGATATTATAGAAAATTCATTCCAAATTTCAGTCAAATAGCACACCTATTAACGAAACTATTAAGAAAAAATGTTAAATTCGTCTGGACTAGTGAACAACAACTTTCATTCGAAACCTTAATAGAAACATTATGCTCTGAACCTATTCTTCAATTTCCTGTTTTTTCACAACCATTTACCTTAACAACTGACGCCTCTAACTATGCCATCGGAGCCGTCTTATCACAGGGCCCACCCCGAACTTAACCTACCTGTTGCATACTATAGCCGAACCCCTATGTAAGGCCGAACAAAATTATGATGTTTCAACCAGAGAATTATTGGCCGTAGTCGCTGCGGTAAAACACTTCAGGCCATACCTTTTTGGAAGGAAATTTAAAATAAAAACTGACCACCGCGCATTACAATATTTACACTCGGTCATTGATCCTTCCTCTAGACTGCTGCGTTGGCGACTTTCCCTTCAAGAATATGACTACGATATCCAATTCAAACCAGGTAGTTCTAACAAAGTAGCAGATGCTTTAAGCCGAGTAACGTCAGAGATTTTCTTATGAAAATTTTCTTAAAATGAGAGATGAAGACCTTATAACTAATAACAAAAATGTTTTTGAAGTAGGCGGAAATTTATTCGACGCCGATAACACTACTTCTTTGTGTCATTGCGTCAGCGCAGACCTTAACATTATCTAAAGGAACAGCCCTTGATTTTAGGAATACCTTCGGAAGACTGAGTGAAGTAAAATCTCAAAATGCGAAAGTGCATACATTCGCGTTCTTGAAAGAGGATGGATGGTAATATTTTACCTGGTAACAAAAGAAAAATATTCTCAAAAACCCCAATTAGAAGACTTGTTTAAGACATTAATCAATTTACAAATATACTGAGTCAAAAATAAAATTTTCAAATTAGCCATGCCAAAAATTGGATGTGGTTTAGACAGCCTTCCATAAGATATGGTCCTAGATTTGATAAAATATATATTCCAAGCCCCTTTTAACATAAACAATTTATAATTTTAGTAACCCTAAGACTTCCACTGTTCCCCAAATTTGCAGAAAATACCAAGTTTCCCTAAAGTCAGATTCGATTTACCTCCTACCAACATTCCTAGAAACTCCTGTCGCTCAACTCTCTCCAAATAACGAACCCTTCCTATAATTTCAAATACAGTACCCACTAGTAACTATTCCTTATCATCCTCTTGCTTGGAGCCCAATATACCAAAATCCGCCAAACCCGTCCCAGGTGACAGAAATTGTTTCTATCACTCTATTATTTGCCTACTGCCTAACGTGGGTAGTCGTGAAAATCTGATATCCACACTTCTACATTCACAATTCTTAGACAGTTGTCTGTCTCCTACAGAAACAAAATCCTATTTGTTAAACCCCGCCGCATGGGCAACCCGATGATATTATTATAGTTACAGCTTATGAGCTGAACATTCGTATTTGTGTCCACAAAGGCACGGCCGAATATTTAATTTTTTGAAATTCGCTAAATAGAATCGTTCATATTAACCATAATGTCAATCATTTTTGAACCCCTTTATACAGATTAACCCGATGCTAACCCTAAACCAAGTCAAAGCCCAGCAACTACTTCACGACCTGCCACCAATCTCGATTCAGATATTTCTTATGAAGATTTTCTAAATAAACTAAATAACACTGTTATTTTGAATTCTCATATGTCCGAAAGTAATGACAATATATGGAACTGTCGAGGAAACTGCGTTTTCTTTTTACATACAGACTTGGACCTCAGCCACGATAAAAACCTAGAGTCACATTTCTAAAATACCCAGACCATCTCACTAACCTTCAATCAAACAGATTACCCCCTCTGACGCTTTTACCTACAAAGAGAATTAAAATGTACCTATTTTATAAAGAGTATTTTTGGCACAAATGCACTTATAAAGATATTTTTAAATGCATTGTTTAAACTAAAGCGATTTTTGTTAACCAATCAAATCAAATCAATTAATTTGCCCAAGAACGTAAAAGATATTATCCAAATTATCAAAGAAAATCACGATTCTCCGGCAGCAGGTCAATAATGGGTTCACAAAAACCTATCTTCGGATAAAAGAAAATTTTTAAATGGAAAAATATGAAACGAGATATTTCCAATTATATTCGTTCTTGCAAAAGTTGTCAACAGAATTAACTCGTTAGGAATGAAAAAACATGCCCCTATGGAAATAACAACTACATCCTCAAAACCATTCGAAAAAATTTTCCTCGATATTGTAGGTACAAGATGATTTAACTAAAATTTTCCCAAACCTTCGCCATCCCTGATCATACTTCAGAAACTATTATTGTTAGGAAACTAGTTGTAAATTTATTTGCAATTTTGGTATTCCGCAAGCCATTTTAACCGATCTTGATCAAGATTTTATTCAAAATTAATAAAGAGCATTGCCAAATTTTTCCAATTCAAACACGTAACTACTAGTGGCTATAGACCCCAGACAAACGGCGCTCTAGAGCAAAGCCATTTGACATTTGCTGAATACCTAAATCAATACTGCGAATTCCAACATGAATGGGAAAAGTATCTCAGTTTGGCTATGTTTCGTACACACGTCAGTACACGCTTCCACTAAATTCTCACCTTTAGAACTAATTTTTTGGATTTAAACCTGAAATACCCTCTGCTTAAAGCGTCCAATCGAGTTTAAATATACAATACGATGACTAGTTGGATAACTTAAATTTGAAAATTCCAAAAGGTACATG
>CAXAKX010001294.1:0-36511 GCA_963969525.1 Ontholestes murinus | reverse complement strand
GTACTAAAGCACCGCCAGGCATTGAATGATTTAGTACGGGGGAGTAGTTGTTTTAAACTGTTAGCTGGAGTTTTTACATTATTATGTAAAACATTAGTGCAGTAATGCTCATAGAGATTTATTACTCTCAATATTAATTATTATCATTAACACTGCACTAGAAATTTTAATATTTCATTTGTATATTTAAATGCCGAGAGCGGGCCTTTTTTTGTCCGTGGTGATATCGTTTTTTAAACGCGCCTCGAAAATCGAAGATCGGCAATGTTTCAATTCTAACTGGAATTGATTCATTCTCGTGGCGGGCCTTCCAACAGGAAGGACGCACGTAATTACGACATAGCTGCACTGATGAGCTGTGATACAGCGAAACACGTGTCCTGCAGATTGTCTTACATAACACTTTTCGAGACGCGGTTAAGAAACGATAACACCACAAAATTGTTACATAGTGCTAAATATTATTTTAGACATGTAACGACAGCTAACAGTTATATCATTCAATGCCTGGCGGTGCTTTAGTACGGGGAGTAGTTGTTTTAACTGTTAGCTGGAGTTTTTACATTATTATGTAAAACATTAGTGCGACAATGATAATAATAATAGCAGTGATAGTAATGTTCAATATTAAAATGCTAATGACGATAATAATAATAGTAGCAATAATTATATTGAAAATAATGTTAGCGATAATGACGGTAATAATAATAGTAGCAATACTACTATTGAAGGTAATAATAATAATAATGACGATAAGAATAAAAGTAGTAGTACTAATATTGAAAATAATATTAATAATAATGACGATAATAATATTGAAAATAATATTAGTAATAATGACGGTAACAATAATAGTAGCAATACTCATATTTAAAGTAATATTAATAATAATAATAACGATAACAATGATAGAAGTTGCACTAATATTGAAAATAATAATAATAATTAATAGGGGATGCTCTAACCAAATAGTAGGGCCGGTTTAATATTCAATGGCGCGAACTATTAAATAATAGTGAAATAATTGAAATTAAATAGTAAACAAATTAACAACTGAATGCAAATCAAAAGTGTCAATAATAAAACAAAACAAAATTACGCCTGAATTTCTTAATGGGGAACCAACCTATGAGAAGAATAAAACAACGCGTATAATAGAAAATAGTCGGAATCGCCCGTGCAGTAATTAAACGACGGAACCGCACAGCAATTTGTCCCGCTCGCGCAAAAAGACTTATAGCGCGTGAGCGAAATGGCTCGACAGGTAAATCGAAAATTAATAATTAAAATTTGGTCTGGCCTTTATATCCTGTCCTAGACTCTCTTATCTAGGATTTCCCTCGATGCGGAACGTCTCCAGAAAATACTTGTCCCTCTCGGTAGGCGGAACCGTAGCAGGACCAAAAAAAATAACGACCACGCCGTCACCAGGATGATGTTCGGAAAACCTTAGGCCGGTCAAATACGGGGTTGGGTGGTGCGAATTTACTGTTAAATGACAAAATCACAGTAAAAGGACAAATGAACATTAATTAAAACGGAAAAGTAAAACCACATTACCTTATTCGCCTTTTTCCCAATCGCAAAAAAAACTTGAGGCTATCACCAAAATCCCGTTGCAAAACGGCGGTATGGGCACATCAACAGCAAGCGGAGCTTCTGGACACTACTTAACCCACTAATATAATAGCACTTTGAAGAAAACTGACTAAATACGCAACTAATAATAACGTGCGTCTTAATCCATCGGAATGTCGATGATCAATTACCAAAAATGAAGAAAAGGTCGCTAATCACAGAGGAGGCTGCGAATAGGATTGCCTACGATGAACTACTATAAATGAATTTTATTTAGCCGGGAAAATTACTATTGTAGTGTTTCGCACACCTTTACTGTTATTTATGTTTAAATAAAACACTTTTATTACACCAACTAAACATTTATTCTTGATAACCACAGTATAGTATCGCATGTTCAGAGTTTCACACAGAGAATGCGCATCGGGACAGGACGGGGTGATCACGCGCATGTATTCTTTATTAAGTACAAAAAAACAATATCCGTCTTGCGCATACATAAAATAATAATAATTCACTACATCATCCTCCCCTAAAAAAATTAAATGTGTTACATTTACATAATTTACATATTATATTTCTCTATACATTTATTATTATTTTTTTTAATATTTCAGCCTTTCAGGCGGTCTCCTGTTCCTAGCTGGTCGTACTGGAATTTCCTCAACTACGTCACTACTGGTTGTAATAATTTCAGGTTGCGTTTTTGACTGTGCATTATTTTCGTAAAAATTATTTTCATTTATTGATGGTGTGCTGCAACTTGGAATTATTATATCAGCAGAAACGTTTTCTGACATTTCTTTTTCCGCATCACTAACACTTGTTTCACTTTTAATATCACTATCGAGAGAGTAGTTTTGCAGCAGCTGATTTGCGTGACGTTTCCATAAAAGTTCACCTGTTTGCACATTATACACATTGTTACCGAGAATCTGTTTTATTTTCCCTGGAACCCAGCATTGTTTTTCATTACGAAAATCTTTACAAAGTACATTATCTCCTATCTCAAATTTTATATTTCTGCTACCATTATATGTATATTTATTTCTTTTTTGAGATTTATATAAATTACTTTTAACTTTTTTAAAATTCAAATTTTCTCTACAATTATTATTAGGATTTATTAAATCTAATCTTGTTCTTAAGGGCCTCCCGAACATTATACGAGCTGGAGATTCTCCGGTAGTACAATGCTCGGTATTACGGTAACGCATTAAAAATCTAGCTAATAATATTTCTAACTCATCTTGACTGTTTCCCGTAAATTTTTTTATTAAATATCTTTTAACAGTTTTGATGCTGTTTTCCGCTGCCCCATTTGACGCAGGATGATAAGGAGGTGTACTTATGTACTTAATATTATTATTTTTCATAAATTCTTGAAATTCAAATGAACTAAATTGCGTTCCATTGTCGGAAACCAACGTTTTAGGAATGCCAAACCTAGAAAATGTTTCCCTTAATTTTACAATCGTTGCGTGTGCTGTTATTTTGCTCATTGGAAAAACTTCAAGCCATTTTGAAAACGCGTCTGTTATTACTAACATGTTAAACCCTTTACATGGTCCCAAAAAATCTATATGAACCCGCTCCCATATACCCCTTGGAGTAGGCCAATTTTTCAAAGGTGTTTTCGGAGGGTTATACCTTACTTTTTGACATTGCATGCAATTTTTACATGTACTTTCAATTTCCTTATCAAGTGACGGCCACCATACATATGATCTGGCGAATGATTTTGTTTTTACGATACTGAAATGTGTATTATGTAACTCATTAAGTATATCCTTACGTAAATTTTGTGGAATAATAACTCTATAACCCCACAAAAGTATTCCCTTATGCCTGTTTAATTCTTTTCTTCTTGAAAAATACGGTTTAATTTCATTATTATTATCATTCGGCCAACCATCCATTATATACTTAGATACTTTATTTAATATTGGATCCTTTTTATATGACTTCTTTATTAATTCTACATCTATTTTAAAATCTGACTCTTTTATATAATTTAAATGATTATAATCATTACCAATCCCTTCACTGGTATTTATTTCAGTGTTTTTAATAGGTAATCTAGATAGAAAATCAGCATTGTTTTCTGACGACTTTTTATAAGCAATTTTAAAATTAAAACCCTGTAAAAATACTGCATAGCGCTGCAACCTATTTGCAGTCATTGTGGGTAAGCCCTTTTTCTCCCCAAAAATGGAAACTAAAGGTTTATGATCAGTTATTAACGTAAATTCCCTACCATAAACGTATTGGTAAAAAATTTTTATTCCAAAAATAATTGCAAGAGCCTCTTTGTCTATTTGTGAGTAATTAACCTCGGCATTTGTGAGTGTGCGAGAGGCGTAAGCAATTGGCCTCTCAATGCCTGAATCGTAAATGCGTGACAAAATTGCCCCCAATCCATATTGTGACGCATCAACTGTCAAATTTAATTTTACATTCGGATTGTAGTGAACCAAGAAGTTCTTAGATATTAAAATTTCACGTATTTTATTAAATGCAATTTGACATTCTTGTGTCCACTTCCACTTAATATCTTTTTTATTAATTTATAAAGGGAATGAACAATACTGGGCATATTCGGCACAAACTTGTGATAATAATTAACCATTCCCAGGAAAGATCTTAACTGTGAGATGTTTTCCGGTATTGGCATATTTTTGATTGAATTTAAAATTGTTGGGGATTTATGTAACCCTTCACTATGTATTACGTGACCTAAATAACTGATTGAATTTTGTAAAAATGCACATTTTTCTTTATTTATAGTTAAGCCAGATGTTTGCAATTTTCTTAATACATTTTCTAACCTTGATATATGTTGATTCTCTGTACTCCCTGTGATCAAAATGTTATCCAAAAATATGCAAACTCCTTCCAATTTACCTAATAAACTATCCATGATTCGTTGGTACTGAGCCGGTGCGGAACACACCCCAAATGGCAACCTATTATAAACAAATGTGCCACAATGGGTGGATATCGCTGTGAGTTTTCGCGACTCACTGTCAAGTTATACTTGCTGATAGGCATGCGACAAATCTAATTTGGTAAATTGTTTGCCCCCTTGTAACTTTGCAAAGAGATCTTCAATTCGCGGCAATGGATACCGATCCATTATTAAATGTGGATTCACTGTCACTTTGTAGTCTCCACATATGCGCACTGTATTGTTATCCTTAAGAATAGGCACAATAGATGTTTCCCAATCGCTATGATCAATTGGAGAAATTATATTTGCTCTAATCAACCTGTCTAATTCATCATCAACTTTACTTTTTAATGAATATGGCAATTAACGGGGTTTGCAATATCTAGGTGATGCATTTTGTTTCAATGTTTTCCTATATTCAAAGTACCTAAATTATTTGTAAATACCATTTTAAATTTATTTATTAATTTCTTAACAATTACAGACTGACCTTGTATATGATGTAACTCTTTAAATCCAATATTAAATTTATCTAACAAATCTCGACCTAATAGTGGTGGTCCGCCCCCTTTGATTACATGAATATGTAGTGGTTGAGTATTTTTATTAAAAGTTAAATTAATTGAAATTTTTCCAACTGGCAAAATTTTATTTCCAGTATAACTAGTTAATATTAAATTAGTTTCAGTTAAATTAGTTTGGTTATAAAAATCTTGTGAAATAACCGATGCTGCAGCTCCCGAGTCAAGTTCCATCTGAACGGGGATATTATTAATGGAAACATCAATCATTATTGGGTTTCCGTTTGCGGAAACTAAATTAAATATTTCCCTTTCAGATGTACTCGAATTAAGAAATTTAAAATAAGTTTTTCTTCGGCATACATAATTCACGTGACCTTTTACTCCACAGCTGTTGCAAACATACTCTTTGTACCGGCACTGGTCAGCTGAGTGATTGCTGCGCCCGCATCTCGTGCATGCGTGATTCGCGTACTCCCTTGGCGCTGCTCTCGACGGCTGCGCACCGCTCGCTGTTGCTTGCGCGCTCCTCTTCGGCTGCTTCCATGAGGGTCTCTGCGGCTGACGATCTCCATTTTCCTTTTTATGTCAATGTCCTAGGCGATGCACCATCATTGGCTCCGTTTTAATAGGTCTATCTGTGGCTTTGGCTACTCCATATCCTAGTTGCGCTGCTTCCGTGACTTGAGATAATTGTAAGGCCTGTTTGAATGTCAGGGTGTCATCTTCGGCGAACAGCTTATCTCTCACTCCCCCCTCTTCAAGTCCACAAATAAATCTATCTCGTAGCGCGGTTTCAAGATATTGGCCGAATTTGCAATCGGAAGATAAACGTTTAATCCGTGCACCCCACTCTGGTAATGTTTCGGATGAACTCTTCCGTGCGTTGTAGAATTTCAACCTCTCTGGAAATATCGCCTTCTTTTCGTCGTAAAAATCGTCCATTAATTTTATTATTTCATTGTAGGAACATGCTTCTGGCTTCTCCGGAACAGCTAAATCCTTTAACAGTTTGTATGCTTCTTGAGCCAAACTATTTAATATAATCGCGCGTTTAATAGACACATCACTGATGCTATTCGCGATAAAAAATTGTTCTATTCGGGATTTATGTACTGACCACTCATTCCTTTTCGGATCAAATTCGACTTGCATCCCGATTGTCGGTTTTACGTTTGCCTCCGCCATCTTACTCCACATGCCCGTTTTACTTTTTAAAAGTCTTTTCAACTTAAGTCCACTTTATATCCTCGTCGCCACTGTAGTGTTTCGTACACCTTTACTGTTATTTACGTTTAAATAAAACACTTTTATTACACCAACTAAACATTTATTCTTGATAACCACAGTATAGTATCGCATGTTCAGAGTTTCACACAGAGAATGCGCATCGGGACAGGACGGGGTGATCACGCGCATGTATTCTTTATTAAGTACAAAAAAACAATATCCGTCTTGCGCATACATAAAATAATAATAATTCACTACAACTATTAAATAAAATTTGGATAAAACATAACATCTATGAATGCAAATAATAATTATGTCGTAGGGCGGAAATTTAACGTTACAAAAAGTGTTGACCTCTAAACGGTCAAATGTCGATAAGGAAGAAAAAAAGATGAAGTTAACATAAATTTCCAAAATAGACCATACTGAACAACCAAGAACATCGACCCAATATAGAAAGCAAGGATGGAGTTTCCCTAAGCATCCTTCTTTCCTGAAAACAATCATTACGGGATTCACATGGCGGACTATCCCTCCCTGGGAGGATAGAAGAAACCAAATATAAGTGAGTCTGTGAAAACTACGAAGGTATTTCGATGGTCTGGAACCCATCCATCAAGAGGGTCCATGTAGTCCAGAGTAGAGGTTTACCACCCGCAGACTAGCCACACCAACACTGGCGACATTCCTTCCGCAAACGGTAAGGATTCTGGTTAGTGGAGCCCCACCTATATGAAGCTCATCTACCCCTTTAGTAGACTACATGACTAACATCCAGACAGTGAGATTTCCAACTCATCGAAGGCCAAACAAAACAACAAGGCTTCACCCCGGATTCCCCCATAGACATCATACCACCAACTTATGGACTTCCGGACCTCATTGCCGGTCACTCCAGAAACAGGCCTTCACTGCCCCTCGCTGCCAGATGGCAATAGCTGCGCCGTTGGGTCACAGTGAAATTCTACCACTAACCTACCCCAGAGCAATCGGGAATAATCCTTCCGAACACACAAATCTGCGGCAGGATGCTTCAGGTGGATCCGGTATGAGAAACTCAAGGACAATTGTGCGAAAACTTGGCAATCATCCTAGCTACAATGTCAAAATCGGAAATGCAAAAAAGTTCAGTTACCGTAGCATACACTCCTCGTAAGATGTCATCACCAAGGAATCTCACCAACAATATCACAACAGAGTATAAACAACACAAAAAAATGAATCGTTCGACCTCGTAGCCACTGACATTGTGTATCTCAAAATTCGTTCAACAACGATAAGTTACTAGTTCAAATAACAATCTATAATTCTAAATATTTCGAAAGCTAATAACCAAGTAACTAGAGCAACCATGAGTATATTAAAACCGACCATGTCGAGGTTCAAACTAACCTAAAACGTACCCTCGATACGATACCTACGTTGCCACGTAGCAGGTGCATTATGAAGGCCGAAAGGCATTCGACAGAATTGGTATAGGCCTCGGTTCTGTATAGTAAACGCTGTATATCTGCGAGAAGATTCCGCTACAGGAATCTGCCAATAAGCGGATCTAGTGAAGATAGATACCGAGCATCGCGCAGTTTATCCAAAGTGTTCGACACGAAAGGCAACGGGTAGGCGTCACGTCGGGTAACTTTATTCAACTGACGATAATCTACGCAAAATCGGTAGCTTCCGTCCTTCTTCCTGATCATCACTATCGGCGATGACCAATCACTATTCGATCGCTCTATTACACCGTTCTCCAACATCGTCTTTAACTCTGCATCAATAAATGTTTGCGTCATCGGAGATACCGGATAGTATCGCTGCTTAATTGCCAGAGCATCTGTCTCGATAACATGCTCTACCAAGGAAGTGCAGCCTAACTTATTGCCCATGCTCTCAAATACTGAATCTAACAACGTCTTCAACACTACCACCTCACAATCGGATAGGTCGGAGTGTGACTTAAGCGGTTCCTTCGGCTCAGCTGACATGACGGGACTCGCAAACTTCTATTCGTCTTTACGTAAATCGGGCACAACACCCATAATCGACCAAAAATCGATACCCAAAATTAACGTATATGGGATATTCCGAACAATTAACACCTCAATCAATGCAACTCGATCACGTAACCGGAATGGCAATTTAACAACACCTATGCTCTCGCAATTTTGACCGTTCGCCTCTTTACAACTGACTTTGCTGTCAACAACCCATAAATTTCCTGACTTAAATAGGTCCCAGCCTGGACATCCTAGAATTGTGCGAGAAGCACTTGAATCTAACAAACCAAAAACGTTCACACCAAAAATTTAAACTTCCAAGTAGGGACGCTCGTCTCCTTGGACATGAGCGAGAATATAGTCTAAAATTATGGAATTACGAGAATCGGTCGAATTGGTTGGGAATGGCGCCGGCCGATCTACGGTCGCCTTCCCCTCCCGTTTCCCGAACGGTTACACTTTGGGCACGTCCTACTTGTAACCTCCGGTCTGCCGCAACGGAAGCAATACACTTTGTCTCTAGGAACAGAGCAGAACCTTGCGGTATGCCCCAATTATTTACAGTTCCAACAGGCCCGCTCGTTTGTCACAGTAGCCATACTTATGGGAGGTTCGGAATGAATATAATCCAGATCAGGTTCAAGACTTTTGTGACCTCGCGCTGGAGGTTGAAATGAATCGAGGATAGCTCGCTTGGATTCCAACTTCACATACAACTTTCGAAGTTGATCTTCATCAGTGATATCATGCAAGGCGAGATGTTGCTGGTAAAAGGGAGCAATATTTCTCATTAGAATTTTCAGGCTTGAAGACACCGGAAGACGGGTACTCAACCGATTAAACATGTTGGTCACGCACGCCAGGTACATACCCATACTTTCATCTGAGCCCTGCGTTCTTTTCTTGATCTCTTCGAAAAGACGATCGTCGTGATCTGGTGGAAGAAATTCTTCACAAAGCGCAGCACTAAGGTCATTCCAATCTGACAGACCTTTCCTAATCGCTCTAAACCAAATTAACGCTCTCCCACGAAATAGGTCAACAGCAGAATGGAACAAGGTTGCCCGAGAAACATTTCTAGCATCACACAACTCATCGACGCGTTTTAAAAACGCCTTGACAGACATATCACTACGTTCACCTGAGAATTTCAAATTCCACTGAGACACTGGAACTGACCTAATGGAATTACCGACAGCAGGTACTCTAGATGAATGAGTGGCTAGTTCAATATCAGCCTCATCGGAAGAACTTTCCGTTTCACTTTGGTCCGCGTCCACCATTGTGCTCAAATCTAATAAATTATTTGCACCAAGAACCTGAAGTTTACGCTTAACATCGCTCGACAAGTTGGTTAGCTGTATGATAAAGTCGGTTGAGTTTCCGGTACACACCTATTCGCACGCCCTAATGCGCAACTGAGCTTCGACAAAATTTTTCTATGCTCTCCTGAAGATGGAGGCCCTTCAAAAGTATTAATTATGCTTCTATGGTCAACGATCTTAGCTGAAATAGCTTCAGCTATGGAATAGTGTACTCAGGGTAAGTAACTGAATGCCCTTCCCTTTCGGCACGCACGCCCCGCAGAGATTTCCTCACTTCGATGACTGTTTTATCACTCGACATACCACGATACTGAAGTTCATACGCAAGTTCATCCTGACTGAGACGATTTACCTTCATTTTCCCTACCATGGTCACAAAAATTAACACCTACTTGAAATTTTCTTAACCTAATGGTCAGCTAAAAGATACAACTAAATGACACCACTAAATTAGGATTAGGGTCTACTTAAAAATACTAAACGCTAAACTCAAAAGAACCCAAGATCCTAAAAATATATAAAACAGAAATTTATGGATAATCGAAATCCAACCACCTAAATATTTGAAACCTATGAGACTAAATTACGCCCTACCACTTCGAACCTACAGACTAAAATTCAACTAAAGATCAAAGTTCAAGAGTAGACCGAAAATATGAAAAAGAATTATAAAACTCAACCAAGCCAGATCAAATTAAAAAACCTTCTAAAGGCCAAAGGGGGCCCCACGTTGGGCGCCAAATTTGTAACGCTCTTTCCTTGTCGAATGGAATTCGAACTCAAAGAGGAATACAAGAGGAACAACAAAAAAAAAACTTAAGTCCTAAAACGTACCGGCTATCTATAAAATGGGACGAATCCGCTCGATGACTTACCTTCGCTACCTTCAGTGAAGAAAGGGGGGGTCTAGATGGAAGGAATTACTTAGCGCCACGAGTTCTTTAAAAAAATAAAGTCCTTCGGGCGAGAAAACGTCTTCGGAAAAACTCGAAACCGGGATGGAAAATAAAGAAAGCCGACGTAAAGTATAACTGGTTTATTTGAGGACGAAACCCAAGTAAGCAAAAAAAAACAAGTTAAAAATGAAATATGTAAATTTAACAACAAAAGGAAAACGGTTTGCAAATATAATAATAAATGGTCAATGAAATTGCAGTTAGCTCTAAATTTCTTACAAAAAAAGTATTTTCTATCGTGCACGTTAGAATCACAGTGTAGTTACAAAAATTAAAGAATAATAAAATAATAACAGTAATAATAACAATAATAATAATAGTTATGATAATAATATTGCAAATAATAATAGTAATAACGACAATGATAATAATAATAGCAGTGATAGTAATGTTGAATATTAAAATACTAATGACGATAATAATAATAGTAGCAATAATTATATTGAAAATAATGTTAGCGATAATGACGGTAATAATAATAGTAGCAATACTACTATTGAAGGTAATAATAATAATAATGACGATAACAATAAAAGTAATAGTACTAATATTGAAAATAATATTAATAATAGTGACGATAATAATATTGAAAATTATTTTAGTAATAGTGACGGTAACAATAATAGTAGCAATTCTTATACTGAAAGTAATATTAATAATAATAATGACGATAACAATGATAGAAGTGGCACTAATATTGAAAATAATAATAATAATTAATAGGGGATGCTCTAACCAAATATTAGGGCCGGTTTAATATTCAATGGCGCGTACTACTAAATAATAGTGAAATAATTGAAATTAAATAGTAAACAAATTAACAACTGAAGGCAAATCAAAAGTGTCAATAATGTAAAACAACGCGTATAATAGACAATAGTCGGAATCGCCCGTGCAGTAATTAAACGACGGAACCGCACAGCAATTTGCCGCGCTCGCGCAAAAAAACTGATAGCGCGTGAGCGAAATGGCTCGACAGGTAAATCGAAAATTAATAATTAAAATTTGGTCTGGCCTTTATATCCTGTCCTACACCCTCTCATCTAGGATTTCCCTCGATGCGGAACGTCTCCAGAAAATACTTGTCCCTCTCGGTAGACGGAATGGTAGCAGGACCAAAAACAAAAAAAAAACGACCACGCCGTCACCAGGATGATGTTCGAAAAACCTTAGGCCGGTCAAATATGGGGTTAGGTGGTGCAAATTTACTGTTAAATGACAAAATCACAGTAAAACGACAAATGAACATTTAATTAAAACGAAAAAGTAAAACCACATTACCTTATTCGCCTTTTTCCCAATCGCAAAAAAATTCGAGGCTATCACCAAAATCCCGTTGCAAAACGGCGGTATGGGCACATCAACAGCAATTAGAGCTTCTGGATACTACTTAACCCACTAATGTAATAGCACTTTGAAGAAAACTGACTAAATACGCAACTAATAATAACGTGCGTCTTAATCCATCGGAATGTCCATGATCAATTACCAAAAATGAAGAAGAGGTCGCTAATTACCGAGGAGGCTGCGAATAGGATTGCCTACGAAGAACTGCTATAAATGAATTTTATTTAGCCGGGAAAATTACTATTAAATCAAATTTGGATAAAACATAACAACTATGAATGCGAATAATAATTATGTCGTAGGGCGGAAATTTAACGTTACATTACCTCAATCGATAAGAACTTACTAAGCGAAATTTTCTTGCAACGTCTTCCCGCCGATGTGGAAAAGATCCTAGTTGCATCACGTGGTACGTCATTAGCAGATCTTGCAGAAATGGCAGATCACGTGATGGAAATCTCAGCACCTATGTCCATCAGTGCTACTGGCATTTCCAAACAAGTTTCGAATAACACCAAATTAGACACGTCATTAGCAGATTTTGCAGAAATGGCAGATCACGTGATGGAAATCTCAGCACCTATGTCCATCAGTGCTACTGGCATTTCCAAACAAGTTTCGAATAACACCAAATTAGACACGAAATTTAGCAATTTCGAAGCAACGGTGCAAAGTTTACAGAATCAAATTTCGGAATTAACTCAAAATTTAACCACCTTAACTACCTCTATTTTGCAACAATCTAAAAACAAATATCCAAGTCAAAACTGTTCTTCTTCCAGGTCTCGTTCTGTACAACGTGATGACCCAAACCACAAATTGTGCTGGTATCACTATAATTTTAAAGACGATGCACGAAAATGCACCAAACCTTGCGATTGGGGAAATAACTCAGAATGGGCTTGATGTCGACTTACGATTCTGTTCATCCGTCAGGTCGACTATTTTTTATCCGCGATACAAATTATGGCACTAAATTTCTTATCGACACTGGCGTCCAGGTCAGCATTTTGGCGGTGAATCAACTCTATGCCAATCTCACCCCCCTACAAAATTTACATTGCAAACCGTAAGTGGAAATTTAATTTCAACTTTCGGATTATCTAAACTAACAGTTAACATCGGCTTAGATGTAACATTTCAGTGGCATTTCATACTTGCACGCGTAAACCACTCGATACTTGGTGCAGATTTTCTCCGGCATTTCAACATAATTGTTGATATTACCAATAATCGATTAATAAGGAAACCGTCCAGTCTGATGCAACAGCCGATTATAAATTCATTATCCAATCATCATCCAACATATTCCAAATTACTCAATCAATTTCCCGATATCACCACTTCTTTTGACCTCACTAACCCAATTAAACATCAATTGCAACATAGCAACGAAACTTCCGGCCCACCTGTTTTCAGCAAACCAAGGCGTTTACCGCCACACAAATTCAAAATTGCCAAACAAGAATTCTATAGCTTATTAAAACTTGGTTTTGTTCGACCCTCATCAAGCCCATGGGCATCACCGCTGCACTTGGTATCGAAATCCGATGGTTCTTGGCGACCGTGCGGAGACTACCGTGCACTTAACAAGGTTACAATTCCTGACCGATACCCTCTGCCCATATTGCATGATTTTAAGTATAGCTGTTTTGGTTACAAAGTCTTTTCTAAAATCGATTTGATTAAAGCTTATCATCAAATTCCAATTCACCCTAATGATATACCGAAGACTGAAATCACAACACCATTTGGCTTGTTTGAGTATACGCGGATACATATATAAATATATAATCATCGTGTTATCGTCTGTTGAAAATAAAATCACGGCCTCGCCGTGTCTGGACAGTTCGATGTATTAAATAAAAACGATGCACGAGAGATGACCGGCGGGCGGCGAGAAGCGGAACGGACAGCAAAAACGCGACACAACACCAGTGTAGTGTACTGCCACATATACGTTACGTGTAAGTCGTCCGGCGTGGAGTTTTTTAAGGTTCATCTCTTGGGGGAGCGCTAGGTCTCAGTGTTGCACCAATTTGCTACTCTATTATAATATATAATAAGATGTGTGTGGTTTATGTGTCGGTTGTGCCTCATATATAATCGTTCCCCGTATCAATGGGGGAAAATTAAGGTGTTGGCTTCTAGGAGACAATCACCCCGATTTCGAGAAAAATAAAAATAAGTTATTGGCCTAGTTTTCGAAATCGGATCACCCTCGATTACCTGGTAGCTCAGGGCAGAGGTACTACACAGTCACTGCTTAAATTGAATGTAAACAAATACAAAACAATAACTCACCCTATAGCAGCTGGTCTGGTCAGGAACAGCTTGATTCGGTAACTACTCACTGTATATATATATATTTCTTATTGTGGAAAAATTGAATTGCACGGTTGATTAAATGAGAACACAATGTTCGGAAAACATTAACAATAGTCTAATTTAAAACAAAAAACAAAGTAATATCAACTAAATAGACTACAATAAAATATATATATATACAAAATGAAACTAATACCTTACGCGTATAATTAAAACTGAACAATATAAAGTCACGTAAAGACAAGCTCGTTTCACGAAGGTTAAACGTGGACCGCACAATAACAAAACTCTCAAACTCTGAATAAAAAAAAAAAAACTGTCTAACCGTCTGAATAAAAAAAACAACTCTCTCTTCAACCCTGTCATCCGCCAGTTTTGTTAACCACCTTCTCCTTACTCACGATCATCCCTTCTCGGGTGATGTGCGAGATGGAGGTGGTTAAGAGTCTACTAACTGATTGGTCCAGCGGTTAGGGGTGACCTGCGCAAGTATGTTGCGCGTCATCATTTTTGTCTTCCCTAGCGCAAGGGGACGATGCAACCGGCAACTCAAATTACTAATGATAATTCTTAATAATTATAGCTTGTAAGAATTAGAGTAATGCTATTAATTATCACTAATACTGGTATTCCTCTACAGTATAACTCTGTCTGTAATATCGTTTGTTACCCTAATACTAACTTATATGTGATTATATGTTTGGGTAATTATAAACAATATATATTTACAAATTGGCAAAATTAGAGTGGACGTTATTAATATTTACAATATTCTACATAGCAAATATGGATGCGCGATTGACTTAATCGAATTCAATTCGCGATAAAAAAAACATGATGAATATTCCGTAATTTCCCTTAATCCGAATTCCAAGCAGTCGAGCAGTAAAAGACGCCTATCCATTGTACCGGAGGGCGGTACCCAACTGTGAGTATTTCGCGACCAAATCTGTTGCGCCTTTGTTCTGATCACGAAATGCCGTAATGTTGAAATTTTCCCGGATTAGGGCCGCTTCTTCTTAATTTGAGTTTTACAACCCAAGAGAGATTTGTGCCGCGTAAGGTAATAAATCTAAAACTATGTACCCTAAAACTAATAATAAACTAATCCTATATTTACAAATAATATTTACATAACCCGAACAATCAATAAGAAGACAAACTTATTTCATTTTATACTAAATGATTATGAAGGTCAATTAATCAACAATGAGGGAACCGTGATAAAATGGATAAATTGCACGAAATAATCATTGTGCCGGCGTTTCCGGTAAAACGCCGGTAACAATTCGGCCCCGTGAAATGAAATAAGTTAGTTTACAATACGAGTGCAAAGTACAATTAAAATATTAGGAAGAAGAAATACATACACTAATGTTCGGTTCGCAAGATAGACGTCATCATGGTATGTTGTGTAATGCTGGTTTCCAAACTTACCCAGTGGAACTACAACATAAGTTTCGTCTTGGGATTTGCTGGTGCTGGGTGGTGTCCGGGACGTCATATGGCCGCAGGTTACGCAAATTTGTAGTTATGGCTTGGCTCTGCTTCTGCGACCGTTCTAGCTGCAGTGGAAGGTCCAGGAATTGGGTCATCATTGTCTTCTTAGGTCGCGCCTTCTTCTTCCGCGAGTTCCTCGACCTCTTCGGCAATTCCGACGGCATCTTGGATGGCGGTTCCGGGAAAAGCGATGTCATCCTGAATCTGTGCTGATGGTAGTACCAGGTGCGTTTGACAGTTGAATTTAAATTTGTGTCTCCAATCTTGCATCGAGTCAGTAAGGCGTTTCGTTGTCGTTGTACGGTGGCGGCAGGGGAGTGTTTAACGGTGTTTATCTCTGGTCCTGCCGCTCCTGGTCGTTTCCCGACTTCTTTGGACACGCGCTATACCAGTGATACCCGTTTTTGCAAATTCGACAGAGGGGTGGCTTGCGGGGGCGGTTCGACGTGGAGGCAGCGGGTTTCTGTGACGATATCGCTCTCGAAGACTGTTCCTTGTCATGGTGCATCCTGCTTGGGCTGATTGATTTTGGTTTGAATTTGTTTTGATGTCCATAATTCCGCCGATGATTAAATCTTGGTGACCGTGTTTGCTTATTATAGTTGTTATGATACCTGCTTCTTGCAAACTTGGTGTAGCTCTCGTTCTGTTGAGTCGTATTATATATTATAGGGGCCTGTGTTTTCGCCTGGAATGAATTAGTATTCCTACTTTGTTCGACGTTTGTGCCTTTCCTTTTCAATGAGAGTTTCGCTGCTTTGGCGACAAATTCTGACACGTATGCCGGCTTGAAGATCATCGCTTGTTTCAACGAATCTGACGCTAATTCCCACATTACGGTTGTTTTCATCTCTTCGTCCCAGAAAGATAAGTGTCGGTCGAACAGGATTCGTTTTCGTAGGGCGAATATTCCTGGTGCAGTGTTTCCTTGGGGCTTCATTAACGCTTCCTTGGTTTCATCTAGCGCCGCGGAGACTGGATCAATCGAATCGATGAATAACGATTTCGCTTCGTCCCAAGACACATCGTCAGCGAAGTAATCTCCATATCTCTTCTTGTCCTCGGAATGCATCCTTGCTAGGGTTCTTCTGTGTTTCGCTTCATCTCTAAGGTTGAGCCCTCTGAACTCGCTTTCCATCTGGGAGATGAATTTCCTGGGATTACGGCCATCAAACATAACCTTGTCCTCTTCTGAATAGTTGTTTGCCTCGCGCATCAACTCAACTACCTGCTTGGGCCATATATTTGTTGCGGTGGGATCGGAAAAAGTAGGACGAAGTTGGCTAGGTTGTGAATTTGTGCGTTGACCTGGTGCTGCATGGAGGTCGACTACGACTTGTTGCTGATTCGGCGGTCGTGTGGGCAATTGGATTTCGCTACTGGTCTCTGAGAGACGTGATGGAACGCGTTCTTCAAGGATTGTCAGCTCTTCCTGGAGAAGGTTTATCTGATCACGATTTTCTTTCGCCTCCTTGATGAATTTCTCTTCCCTCTTAATGAAATAGTCCCGCAAATCTTCAAAGTCTTTCCACGTAGGGTGCGGACGCTCTTCTTCTGCTCTGTGTTGCCGCTGAATTTCCTTCATTTCCTCGGCTAATCGCGCCATTTGGGCATCAAAAGCTCGCTTTGCTTCTTCCATCTGTTTATTAATTAAATCACATGATGATTCTAATGCCTTGGAACCTCGTGAAGACGGACGGCTACCTCGGTGGCTGTTGTCGGCATCCACAACTGTGCCGCTGTATGCAGCGCAATCAGAAGTGGAGTTGTCAGCTACAATATTGTTATCGCCTGGGATCACCTCCATAGTCGGAGATGTTTGTGTTTGTGAGCGAAGATTGTATGTGCTCATTTTTGTACGAGTTTTGCTTTTATAAATTAAGATGTACGCAACAGATTTGTTAGCTATTTATAACTCGGCCCCGTCGAGCATTCAATTAGTTTTTAGGCAAAATGAAGCTAGTAATTTGTGCAATTAATTTATCAAACTATATAAAATTATAATTTGTTAGGAAATAAAATTACTCTAGTTAATGTTTGATGTAATATAGCAAACAATCAGGTGACTGTGGGTGTATAAATTCCTGTTGTTTAATAAGAATAATTACGTGTAAATAAACAATAAACACTTCACTTCCTGTAAGAAAATGGTAATTAACAACGTGAATTATGGATGGTTGGCCAATATATTTATTTATTACTTCCAAAACAGTTTAAATAGTTAAAAAAAATGGAAATTGTACGGTTAAAAGTTACTTAAAATTATGATTCAAAATTTATAAAATACGACAATGGAACTTTATAGAATGCAAACAAAAATTATTATATATTTGAATAAGCATTAAATTTTGTATTGTTGTAGCAACCATAACCATTGAGACATTAATCTATCATATTTTACTATTGATAAATGAAAAAAAGAAATATTTATGAAGTTAAGATAAAAATTAACAATTCAAAATTAAATTTACTTTAACAATAATCGTTCAAATTAATTGGGCAAGATAGTACAATTTCCAGAAATAGTAAGTAATAAATATACTAATTTTATTCAGGGTCGTGAGAAATTAACAAAAAAAATGATAAATGAGAAATAATTGTAGTACAAACTTTTAACTCGAATTAACGTAATTACTTGAATAAAAGGAATAATACACTGTTTTTAATTAAGATTAGGTGTAATTTATCCAATGAATAATTAACAAAATAAAACTAATTCAAGTTGGTTATCTTTATCAAAAGTGAGATAATCCAAAAAGGAAAAAGAAATTTCAGATTGGTGTCATTTATCACTATTATATAGACACAAATTAAAGTTGGGCGCCATTTATCAATGGGGGAAAATTAAGGTGTTGGCTTCTAGGAGACAATCACCCCGATTTCGAGAAAAATAAAAATAAGTTATTGGCCTAGTTTTCGAAATCGGATCACCCTCGATTACCTGGTAGCTCAGGGCAGAGGTACTACACAGTCACTGCTTAAATTGAATGTAAACAAATACAAAACAATAACTCACCCTATAGCATCTGGTCTGGTCAGGAACAGCTTGATTCGGTAACTACTCACTGTATATATATATATTTCTTATTGTGGAAAAATTGAATTGCACGGTTGATTAAATGAGAACACAATGTTCGGAAAACATTAACAATAGTTTAATTTAAAACAAAAAACAAAGTAATATCAACTAAATAGACTACAATAAAATATATATATATACAAAATGAAACTAATACCTTACGCGTATAATTAAAACTGAACAATATAAAGTCACGTAAAGACAAGCTCGTTTCACGAAGGTTAAACGTGGACCGCACAATAACAAAACTCTCAAACTCTGAATAAAAAAAAAAAAACTGTCTAACCGTCTGAATAAAAAAAACAACTCTCTCTTCAACCCTGTCATCCGCCAGTTTTGTTAACCACCTTCTCCTTACTCACGATCATCCCTTCTCGGGTGATGTGCGAGATGGAGGTGGTTAAGAGTCTACTAACTGATTGGTCCAGCGGTTAGGGGTGACCTGCGCAAGTATGTTGCGCGTCATCATTTTTGTCTTCCCTAGCGCAAGGGGACGATGCAACCGGCAACTCAAATTACTAATGATAATTCTTAATAATTATAGCTTGTAAGAATTAGAGTAATGCTATTAATTATCACTAATACTGGTATTCCTCTACAGTATAACTCTGTCTGTAATATCGTTTGTTACCCTAATACTAACTTATATGTGATTATATGTTTGGGTAATTATAAACAATATATATTTACAAATTGGCAAAATTAGAGTGGACGTTATTAATATTTACAATATTCTACATAGCAAATATGGATGCGCGATTGACTTAATCGAATTCAATTCGCGATAAAAAAAAAACATGATGAATATTCCGTAATTTCCCTTAATCCGAATTCCAAGCAGTCGAGCAGTAAAAGACGCCTATCCATTGTACCGGAGGGCGGTACCCAACTGTGAGTATTTCGCGACCAAATCTGTTGCGCCTTTGTTCTGATCACGAAATGCAGTAATGTTGAAATTTTCCCGGATTAGGACCGCTTCTTCTTAATTTGAGTTTTACAACCCAAGAGAGATTTGTGCCGCGTAAGGTAATAAATCTAAAACTATGTACCCTAAAACTAATAATAAACTAATCCTATATTTACAAATAATATTTACATAACCCGAACAATCAATAAGAAGACAAACTTATTTCATTTTATACTAAATGATTATGAAGGTCAATTAATCAACAATGAGGGAACCGTGATAAAATGGATAAATTGCACGAAATAATCATTGTGCCGGCGTTTCCGGTAAAACGCCGGTAACACCCGTAATATACTATAATATATAATATCATCATTGTCATATCGTCTGTTGAAAATAAAATCACGGCCTCGCCGTGTCTGGACAAATCGATGTTTTAATAAAACGAGACGCGAGTTGCCACAAAGAAATTTTTTTTCTTGTCTCTCACCCACCGCATATCGTCTGTTAAATATAAAATCACGGCTTCACGTGTCTGGACAGTTCGACGGTAATAAAAACTCTAACAGGTAGTTTGAACCTGTCCGAATAGCACGTTCGCGGGATATATTTTGTATATTCGTTTATGCGTATGGCCCTTATGCGAACAGCGTGTTTTGACTGGAACCACGTCCACTAATAAAAACAGTCACCACCATCAACAATTGCTGCATGCAGCACATCTCTATCGTCTGTTGAATATAAAATCACGGCCTCACGTGTCTACAGTTCGATGTTGAAAACTCTAACAGGTAGTTTGAACCTGTCCGAATAGCACGTTCGCGGGACCCATTTCGTATATTCGTTTATGCGTATTGTCCTTATGCGAGCAACATGTAGACTGAACATGTAATATTTTTCCAGTAGCGGTGCGTAAAAACTCCGTGAAAATTCTAATGCAATAACTCACCGAATTCCGAGCGATAATGAAAACTTATGTTGATTGAAATATATATCATCATAAAGTCAGACGTTTTTTGTAGTGTGTGTAAGCCTTGGCGAGATGTGAAATTTAAAATTTCTCTTGTCTCTCATGCCATATATATGCATTTCGGAGTTGTGGACCGAGAGTCTCTTCTCCTATTCTTGGTGTTCACTGAGGCCGGCCGTCGTGTGCTCGTGTACATGTGCCGTCAGCCGACGTGTCTCCGGGCGCATTATCAAACAAAAGTCGTCGGTCTACAATAATGTGTGAACGTCTAGTCGCAATATCGCCGTAGCACAACCGCCGCCCCGTGTTTCGTGTCGTTTACGCAAGTATACATCGCGTCCACCGTCTTGTCCCCGCCACAGAGGAGGGATAGGTGTTTTACTGGCGTGCCCTGTATTACCAATGTCTTGACGCGTTAACCCGGGGGTCCGTGCACACGTAAACCGGGATATGTGCAATGTTCCGTTCAGCAGAGCAGAATTATGAACCACATCTTTATACATATAAATAAATGAGCTCGTTGTTACACCGCGTGCGAGTGTGCGCGACTAAACACAGCTCCCTGTTTGATCCTGTCAGTTGTCATATGCTTGTCTCAAAAATTAAGCCATGCATGTCTCAGCACAAGCCAAATTAAGGTGAAACCGCGAAAGGCTCATTAAATCAGTTATGGTTCCTTAGATCGTACCACTTATCCTTGGATAACTGTGGTAATTCTAGAGCTAATACATGCAAGCAGGATTCGGACCGGAGACGGAAGGAGCGCTTTTATTAGATCAAAACCAATCGGTGTCGGACGCGAGTCCGTTCATCGTACAACTTGGTGAATCTGAATAACTTATTGCTGATCGCACGGTCTCGCACCGGCGACGCATCTTTCAAATGTCTGCCTTATCAACTGTCGATGGTAGGTTCTGCGCCTACCATGGTTGTAACGGGTAACGGGGAATCAGGGTTCGATTCCGGAGAGGGAGCCTGAGAAACGGCTACCACATCCAAGGAAGGCAGCAGGCGCGCAAATTACCCACTCCCGGCACGGGGAGGTAGTGACGAAATCGGAATGAGAACACTCTAAACCTTTTAACGAGGATCAATTGGAGGGCCAGTCTGGTGCCAGCAGCCGCGGTAATTCCAGCTCCAATAGCGTATATTAAAGTTGTTGCGGTTAAAAAGCTCGTAGTCGAATCTGTGTCCCGGGCCGCCGGTTCATCGCTCGCGGTATCCAACTGGCGCGCCCGCGGGACGTCCTGCCGGTGAGCTTAGCCCGCGAGGGCGGTTCAACTTGAAATCCCATCCCATCCCAAGTTTGAGAATAGGTTAAGGTCGTTTCGACCCCAATGCCTCCAATCATTCGCTTTACCGGATTAGACTCGCTCACCGGAGCGCCAGCTATCCTGAGGGTTGCGGAGGGAACCAGCTACTAGATAGTTCGATTGGTCTTTCGCCCCTATACCCAGTTCCGACGATCGATTTGCACGTCAGAATCGCTATGGACCTCCATCAGGGTTTCCCCTGACTTCGTCCTGACCAGGCATAGTTCACCATCTTTCGGGTCCCAGCATGTACGCACTTGGTGCGCCTCAGCTCGCAATGAGCACGTCCCGCATGTCTTCCCTAGGCACGCGCTAGGCACGGCCTTCACTTTCATTACGCTTTTAGGTTTCGCTAAGTCCCAATGACTCGCGAACAGGCTAGACTCCTTTGTCCGTGTTTCAAGACGGGTCCTGAAAGTACCCAAAGCTAAAGCGTCGCCGACGGGCGTATAACGGAGTCTGTCCGAGGACACCGTCGCCAGTAGTCGAACGGGTCCGGCGGAGTCGAGGCACGAGTCCCCAGACGCCCACCAGATATCCGCAAGCACTTGCGACGGGCCGGACGCGAATAAGATCGCGGCCCCGCGCCACTGCTATACCGTCGGGCGAGCAGGCCGGGAGACGGGGGTCCGACCGAAAACGGCCCAAAGGCGCCACTCGGTCTCCACCCCGATCCTTAGGCCTGCACCCAACGGGTCGCGACGTCCTACTACTGGAGAAGTGCACGAGTTCGTCACCCCGAAAACAGAGCGAGGACGGAGCGATCGTTGGATCGCACTCCAGAGCAGACGAGACACGCTGAATCTCCCCATTCGACCTTTCGCGTTTCTCAGGTTTACCCCTGAACGGTTTCACGTACTATTGAACTCTCTCTTTAAAGTTCTTTTCAACTTTCCCTCACGGTACTTGTTCGCTATCGGTCTCGTGGTTATATTTAGAATTAGATGGAGTTTACCACCCACTTAGGGCTGCACTCTCAAGCAACCCGACTCTGAGGAGAGATCCTCCCGCTGACGACGGCGATCGCTACGGACCTGGCACCCTCTATGGGTAGTGGCCCCGTTCAAGAAAGACTTGGACGCACCGTACGACCTCGGGATGACGGATCCTCCCTAACACCCTCCCTCACGGTACTTGTTCGCTATCGGTCTCGTGGTTATATTTAGAATTAGATAAGGTTTACCACCCACTTAGGGCTGCACTCTCAAGCAACCCGACTCTGAGGAGAGATACTCCCGCTGACGACGGCGATCGCTACGGGCCTGGCACCCTCTATGGGTAGTGGGCCCCGTTCAAGAAAGACTTGGACGCACCGTACGACCTCGGGATGACGGATCCTCTTTAACACCACATTTGCCGGCGACAACGCGTAAGACGGCCGCGGGATTCGGTGCTGGGCTTTTCCCTGTTCGCTCGCCGCTACTAAGGGTATCCTGGTTAGTTTCTTTTCCACCGCTTAGTAATATGCTTAAATTCAGCGGGTACTGCCACCTGCTCTGAGGTCTGAATCAAATAATTAAAATAAGAGAGTGCGGCGAAGAACGCTCAAACGCGTAAACACACGGTGTACACGCAGGGCCAGACGTCCTCAGAATTATATATAATATATATTATACAATATTTTCTAGGAAACGACGACCGGTGTTTTCCGCGGACGAACTTGACCGTCATATCGCCTCATCTCGAGTGGCACTGTGTGTTTTTCGAGACTTCGATGACGACGACGATTATCTCGCCTGTAAGCCGGTAAGGACGACCTCACCTCTCTCTAGCGTGTTCACACGCGAACACGGTTCTCGTTCGTTTGTTTATTAGTCAAACGACAGTTTTTGATTTAAGAGGACGGATCTTTCACCCCGCGTAATATATTCGCGCCGTTTGTTTTTCTAAGAAATCCGTTGTTAATTTAATTAAATTTCCCGGTACGCCCATCCTTCCCAATTCATTATTATAATTGGCCACCACGCATGGTCAAACGCCCCCGCAAAATCTAACGAAACTACCGCGCTCTAGTCACCCGCCCGTTTCGCGTTTTCTACATAATCTACCACCCTCTTTACCGCGTGCACCGTTGTTTTTCCCTTCGTAAAACCGTATTGATTGGCGGCCGTCGCGCCGGTAGTCTCTAGATGATATTCAATCCGTTTGATTAAAATATCATCCAGGATCTTCCCGAGACAGGGAAGCAAACAGATAGGTCTGTAACTTCCCATATCCGCGACTTCCTCTCTCCCTGCTTTTGGAATTAACCTAAAGTCTGTGTCTTTCCAACAAGTCGGAAAGACTCCCTCTCCCACCCACATACGTATGCATGCAAAAATTTCCTCGCCTATTATACTCATTGCCCGTTTAACGATTTCGATATTAATTTTATCGCGCCCTAGTGCTTTTTTGCCCCTATTCCTTTAATCGCGTTATCTAATTCGACACGTGTGAGGTCACAATCGTTTGCGCCCCCCGTGACCCTCGCCGCCTGTTCACGAATTTCTGTGTGTACCTCACTTTCATTAACCGCGTTATCTTCCGCAAAGAATTTATTTAGTAAAGGCACCGCCGTTTCTTGCATCGTTTTTGTATACGTTCCGTCCGCTAATCTAACATTCGAAATTACATTACGCCGTTTACTGCCCCTAATTACTTTATACACGCACTCCCACGGCTCTTCACTAGAAGATTCCGTGCGAAATCGTTTCCATTTATTTAATCGCGTCTTTAATTAAGTTTTTATACTCGGTCAATTTAGCATTATATTCGCGCCCTTTGACGGCCCTTTCTACGTCCCCTCGCGACCTATTCCACGCCCTTTTTAATCTATGTAATTCCGCTCTCGCGTTATCTATTTTCCCAGTCCACCACGGTACTGATTTCCCAAGCGGGTGTTGACGCAATGTGATTTCTGCCCGGTGCTCTGAATGTCAACGTGAAGAAATTTAAGCAAGCGCGGGTAAACGGCGGGAGTAACTATGACTATCTTAACGACCGTCGTCGAGTGTAGATGTTTCGCGATCCGCGGTGCTGAGCTAGCATAACCTTAACGCGCGAGAGAGGCGAGCCCCTTCGAAATAGTACTCAACATATGTATAGGGGCCCCCGACGCGCCACACCATCTACGTCACGGGGACTTAGAAAATTAAATCGGAACAAGGGATTCATTGAGTCCATCGAGTAAGAGGGTAGTGAGTTCCCTGATTAGTTCCCGCTCTAACCCATACCCTAACCCTGTCCTGTCCTATACCCTTAAGGTCAAGGTCAAGGTCAAGGTTAAGGTCATTTTTTTTATATTAATATATATAGACACATACTAATAGTATCCCTAGATATTGCCAAGTTTCATCCGCCGTAACCATAAAAAGTCGGGTGGGAATTTTTTTTTCGTGACCTTGAACACGCTTATCCTACACTGCGGTTATTCCTAACTCACATGCGAGACGACGCGACGGCATAGCGAGACCAACCACTCACGGAGTGTTCTTAAAACAGGGTGGACTTTACCTTTCGCTACATCACCGGCTGAGTTAAAGTATATACCGGCCGGTACAACCCCCACTTGAAAGCTGAAAATGTACCTATGCAACCTTGCATGTGGTAGATCCTTCCCCACCAACCGGGGGAGGGTCCAGCATGAAAGCCGGTTCTGTCAAAACCGGGCCACCAGACGACCCGAAGCAGAAGAAGACCCAATCCTGACGGAGGAGTGTCGTTGGTGCGGACGTCAATTTGCCACCTTTCCCGGGCTCCGACAACACCAGCGGAAGGCTCATGCAATGGAGTACAACGCCGAAACGGAAGAGCAGGACGAAAACAGGACCATGCGACCTTGGTCCAACCTGGAGGTACGCCAAATAGCTTGCCATACTAGCCGGCAGATTCGATCGCTCCATTGAGGCCATTCGCATCAGGCGGAAGCGGGACCCTTTGTGGAAGAGCGAAATAACCAAGATCACGGCAGACATAAGGGAGGCTTCCTCAGAGGACGTAGAGGCTGAGAGGAGCCTCCTGACACTCAACGTGAGGGCAGGGTCGCCTACAACATCCACGAGCGACTGCACGATCGACCACGAAGGTTCCATCACCTACCAGAGCTGCGCGCCCTCCGAGGAGTATAACACCAACCTACTCACTGACGTAGTGGAGACGACCGGACTCACCAACCTGGAGTCGGATGTCCCACCCTCTACAACGGATCTGCGCCATAAGTTGGTGGCCATGGGGCAACGAAAAGGGTGGACTGCCATGTCAGAAAAGGCCTACAGGACGCAGACGGGCAGCTCCTTAGACCTGACATCTCATTCAAAAAAGAAAATACCGTCATTATTGGGGAAGTTGAGATATCGTGGGGAGGTCCAGGGGCGCTCGAAAGAGCTTACAACAAAAAATTACAGCGGTACAACACCCCCGCTTTAAATGCAGCACTTCAAGCGTCCTACCCTGACTGCGAGATCTTCATCCTCCCCATTATAATAGGGGCAAGGGGAACATGGCTACCTCAAAATGAATTTTTAATGACGGCCTTGGGGCTGACGAGATCTGACGAGCACAAATTAATATACGATACAATTATAGGGAGTATTGCTTGCCATACCTTTTTTATGCAAGGGGGTTGGACGCGGGAGCCCTGAGCTCTCATTCGTCTTTTAAACTGTTTTCTTACAGTTCTTTTATTTATTATCCAGTGCGCGTTTGTACATTGTTAACCATTTTAACTTTATGTAATCATCATCATTTCACTCTCATCCTCCTTTAGTTCTAACACCGTATAATTTTAAGAAATAGCGTATTTTTAATAAATAAAAGGGACTCAATTACCCATCATTCATTTTCATTCATACTTCACCGCCATATAGTCTTAGGAATATTGTATCTTTTATATTGTATAATTATAACTAATAACACAGACTGCATCGGTTGCACCATGCACATTTTGGTCTTTCTTTTAAATTATTGTGAGCCCACCGGCTGAGCAAATATTATGAGCCGAAAAACTCTAATTATATGAAATAAAGTCTTTACTAGCCAAATGCCTCGTCATCTAATTAGTGACGCGCATGAATGGATTAACGAGATTCCCACTGTCCCTACCCACTATCTAGCGAAACCACTGCCAAGGGAACGGGCTTGGAAAAATTAGCGGGGAAAAAAAACCTTGTTGAGTTTGACTTTAGTCTGGCACTGTAAGGAGACATGAGATGTGTATCATAAGTGGGAGGCGGCTCTGCCGTCGAATCTGAAATACCACTACTTCAATCGTTTCTTTACTTACTCGGTTAGGTGGAACGCGTGCGCCGTCCGCTAACCGCGGCGGTCTGCACGGTGTTCTCGAGCCAAGCGTGCCGAGTGGCGTGAAGCGTCGGTCAACCTCTCGGGGGAGGCCTTCGTCCGATCGCCGTCATATGCTCCCGCGTGATCCGATTCGAGGACACTGCCAGGCGGGGAGTTTGACTGGGGCGGTACATCTGTCAAATAATAACGCATGTGTCCTAAGGACAGCTCGGCTCGTCTTTGCCTCATCTCGAAAGGTGGACTATCGGTCCATATTTCGATGTCAAAACTCGGAATTGTTTATAGACGACTTATGTACCTAGCAGGGTGTTGTTCCCGGTAGAGCAGTTACCACGCTGCGATCTGTTGAGACTCTGCCCTTTGCTTGGGGATTCGTCACGATGTACACACTTGTACTTCTTGGGCGCACGACGATGATACATACATATCGTTTTATTCGTTCGAGCCGCCGTTTTCTCATCACTCATCGTGTGTTGTTGTTGTCGTTGTTGTTTGCACGTATGTCTGCATGTGACACAAGCATAGGCTTGCTTCGTGTCCAGTTATCAGACTTATTTGGGCACGCACAGACGCCGCAGCACACAACCGTGATAAACGAGCGCCCGAACATACGGATAAAAATGTTGTACATCAATGTGCGCACTAGCGTACGTACATACGTCGTGATCGTTCACCTCGAAAATATGCATTCATTTTTTTTGAAGAAATTGAAGTTGATATGTATTTTTTTTTTGATGATGATGATGTGTGAATAGAGCAGACGCCAAAAATCGTCGGGTCGGTCTCTGTTCGCACATCAGTTCACATAACATATTTTCATCATCGAGAGAGACACACACAAAAATTTAAAAAAAAACACCACACACCATCTCGTTCGATCTTCTCACATGTTGTTGTGAAAGAAGAACGAGTGTGTGTTGTGTGTGGAGAAAAGGAGGCGACTAACCATTACTACTTCTTACATTAGTTTAGTTGAACTATTTTTTATTAACAACACAAATTTATTTTAACAACGAACGAGGAATTAGATACTATATGTACACATTTAACAAATAATATATTAATAATAATAAAAATAATGTGGGTGTTCTAAAATTATTCAAACGAAAAATGTTAATAAATTAATAAAATATTTCATCATACTAGTTTTATTCAGGAGCAGTTAAACATAAAATAAGAATAACATAATAATAATAAATAAAAATATTAATTGATGATATGATAGTAAAAATTACTATAGATAACGATAATTTTTAAAAATGGTCGATGGGCGTTATTCGGTACACGAATAGGCATCAGATCTGCGGCCGTTATTCGGTACACGAGTAGGCATCACATCTGCGGCCGTTATTCGGTATACGAATAGGGATCACATCTGCTGCCGCTATTCGGTACGTAAGGTGAATTAATTAATGACCGTTTCTCTGTACTCATATCCGTAACGAATATATGTTGAATTTCGAAATTTTTACCACAGTTCGCATTTATTTACGCTCGTCGATGTGTCCTTTCGTATCATGTAAGGGAATTAACGAATATTATATTTTAATATAATAAAAATAATTTCTGCCGTTTTTCGGTACCTATGTACGAAAAACCTATATGTGGCGGTCGGTCGGTCGGTGTGCACGATGCTAAAAGCAAAATTTCGACACGAAATAATTTCGAAACTTTTACCACGGTTCGCATTTATTTCCGCTCGTCGATCTTTTTTTTCCATACGTTTCGTGCGAGTGAATCAACGAATATTATATTACCGAATGATAAAAGAAATTTAGGCAGTCGTTCGATACCGGTGTGGCGGTCGGTCGGTCGGTGTGCACGGTTCGAAAAGCGAAATTTCGATCGACACGAAATAATTTCGAAATTTTTACCACGTTTCGCATTTACTTCCGCTCGTCGATGGCCCTTTCGTATCGAGTAAGCGAGTTAACGAATATTAAATTTTAACATAATAAAAATAATTTCTGCCGTTATTCGTTATCTATGTACGAAAAACCTATATGTGGCGGTCGGTCGGTGTGCACGATGCTAAAGGCGTTATTAGGTACCGGTGTGCGAAAAACCTAATGTCGAACATTTTAACTTCGGTCCGCTTGATTTCCACTCGCCGATGTGTCCTTTCGTATCGAGTAAGCGAATTAACGAAAATTATATTTTAATATATTAAAAATAATTTCTGCCGTTATTCGGTACCTATGTACGAAAAACATATATATGAGGCGGTCGGTCGGTGTGCACGGTGCGAGAGACGTTATTCGGTACAGGCGTGCGAAAAACTTATATGCGGCGGTCGGTCGGTGTGCACGATGCTAAAAGCGTTATTCGGTACCGGTGTGCGAAAAACCTAATGTCGATCGTTTTAACTTCGGTCCGCTTTGTTTCCACTCGCCGATGTGTCCTTTCGTATCGAGTAAGCGAATTAACGAAAATTATATTTTAATATAATAAAAATAATTTCTGCCGTTATTCGGTACATATGTACGAAAAACCTATATGTGGCGGTCGGTCGGTCGGTGTGCACGATGCTAAAAGCGAAATTTCGACAAGAAATAATTTCGAAATAATTTGGAAACTTTTACCACGGTTCGAATTTATTTCCGCTCGTCGATCTTCTTTCCTTACGTTTTGTGCGAGCAAATGAACGAATATTATATATAAGATGGCGCCTAAGTAACAACAACCTGTGGTAGAAGTAGTGTGTAAATGCTGCTCAGTGGGAGTAAAACAGTTTGTGACTTGTGCAGACTGTGAGAACAACTATCATCCAAGTTGTATACTTAGAATTTGTGGCACATATGTGGACGAATCTTTAAATATTCATTGCTGTTCCAATGGCGTAACCTCCAAAAATATCGTCAGTACCGATCTGAAGGAAGATCTAATCAAAAGAGACAGCAAACATCTCAAATCTCAAGTGAGTACCTTAGAAAAGCTTAATCATCATCTGGAGTCACGCATATCAGATTTAACTGAAATTATTGAAATGTTAAATTTCAAAAACAATCAATTTATGGTGGAGCCATCTATGAATCAAGCTAAGAATAAACAGAAAATAATCTTTCGACGAAAGAAACCCATTCACCTTCGATGAACAAAATAAATAGTTCAAAAAAGGAAGACGATAAAAACAATCAAATTAATATCGATGACCGCGATTCAGATTCAATCATTGAACCCAACAAAAAACCCCAAACAATATCTGTAAATAAACAACAGTTGAAAACAAATAATAGGAATAACCATTTCAAACCTATTATTGGAGCCAGCTCCCAAACTGATTATGTACAAACGGTATTAAAATCTGGCTACCTACACGTATACCGATTAAATTTTAAAACTTCGACAGAAAACTTAAAAAACCATCTTCAACACACTGCGCCGGATATTCAGTTTTCCTGTGAAGAACTACGACGGGATGAAAAAACGGCGTCGTTTAAAGTGGCATTTCCAATCAAGGACGTCGATAAAGTCTACACTCCAGCTATATGGCCGTAAGGTGCTGCAGTTAGGCGATTTCGATTCCCTAGAAAAGAATTTTTACAAACGAGCCTCAACTCACCATCACCCTCATCAAGAACTGAACGAGAAGACAATAAACGAGCAAACATAAATTCGGGAGCCATATTAAACACTTACAGGCTCAAGATAATTCATTTAAATTTCCAGGCTTTAAGTAATAAAATAGACCAAGTTGAATTATTTTTACAAAATCATTCGCCAGACATATTTTGCATAAGTGAACAATGGATGACTGACGACCAACTAAATAATTGCAATATATTCGGTTACAGTAAGGCATCTTCATCAAGTCGAAATGCACATATTCATGGCGGGACGGCAATATTTGTAAGGGAAAATATGCATCTAAATTATAAATCAATTAATAAACCTTCAATTGAAATACATTTTGAAAATTCAGTAATTTCACTCAATGACAAGGCAAGTACTGCATGCTTAATAACCATTTACAGATCACCAAATGGCGACTTTGAAATTTTTATAAACGAATTAACTAAACTCCTAAGCTCACTGCGGCAAAAATTTTCAACAATCTTTCTTTGCGGGGATCTTAATATAAATAATCTAAAATACTCTTATGAATCAAATACACTTAGAAATATTTTAAATTCTTTAAACTTGTTATCTTATAATTTGAAAAATGAACCTACCAGGGTCAGTAAATATGGTTCTAGTGAAACTGTAAGTGAAATAGATTACATACTAACAATAATAACGGACGGTATCACATTTAAAATTGTGGAACCGAACATATCTGATCACACAGCACAAATTTTAACATGTGAAACTATTTTTATTAAGCCATCTGTTGAGCCAAACAAAATTGTATAAAGTAGGTAATTGCGAGATATAGACATTTGTTCATTTAAAAAGTTATATTGTGAGAATATACAAAAGTATTTCTATACTACAAACTTTACTGATATTGATGCTATGTATGAACAGTTTTGGACATGCTTTTCGAAGTGTTTTGAAAAGTGTTTTCCTATCAAAATGTTTTTAGTTTCGAAATCACGTAATAATAAAAAGTTACCGTGGTATACAGATGAAATCAGAGATCAATCAAATAAATTGAGAGACCTAAACTGGCTTCGTAAAATTACCAGTTCAGTGACAATTAATAATGAATACAAAAATCTAAAAGGTGAACATCGAAGGTTTATTGCATATTTAAAAAAACAATATTATTCCAATAAAATATCAAAATCGGCAAATATTATAAAAGCTACATGGAACATAATAAATAAATATAATAATAATAAAAAATTAAAATTAAACATAGATAAAATTTGTATAGATGAAAAGATTTTAACGGAGAATACAAAAATAACAAATGAGTTCGGAAAACATTTTAATTCAAATGTTGTACAACATAAAAATACCCACTTCAATGGCATTTTTTCAAAGTCATGTACCGTAGATCGCAGAGATAAAACTAATCCTTCAATGTTTTTTGCACCTATGACAGTACACGACGTTCTTCAAACAATAAATAAATTAAAAAACAAAAACTCTACTGGTCATGACAATGTTCCAGTCTCAATAATAAAGAAATGCAGTTCAGAACTAGCCTTTGCAATGAACAACATGGTTTCCGTAGCAAACGTTCAACAGAAACGGCTTCTATAGACTTTATCCAGCAAATTTATGATTTGATGGATAAAAATAATAAAGTAATTGGAGTGTTCTTCGATTTGTCAAGAGCATTTGACAGTTTGGATTTCCACTTTATTTTAGAAAAACTAAATGCCTTGGGAATTAGAGGTCCGTTAAACGCATGGTTCAAATCTTATTTAGAAACTCGTAAATTAATGGTCAAAATAAATAATACATTTTCAGATCAGCATGATATAACCTTAGGTGTACCTCAGGGAAGTGTGGCGGGTCCACTTCTCTTCATAATGTTCATTAATGATCTCCCTATACACATAAGCGACGCACATGTATGCATGTATGCAGACGATACGTCTATAGTGGTAAGTGGACCCGATGCCAATACATGTAATATAAAGGTAAATCTAATGATTAGCGAATTCATCTCATGGTGCTCAAAAAATAATTTAATCATAAACTTTTCGAAAACAGTTTGCATAGAATTTGATAATGCACACTTACAACCACCTTATTAATATGGGAAATAATAACATAAACATTAGCGAGGACACTACCTTCTTAGGTATACAAATAGATAGACATTTGTCATTCAAAACACATATTGATAAATTAGTTAGTTAATTAAATAAATCTTATTATGCACTCTCACAATTAATACATGTATTAGACGAAACTGGAATAAAAACTGCCTATTACTGAATTGTTCATCCGCTACTTAGCTATGGTGTTGCACTCTGGGGGCAGTCCACAAAAGAAATCAGAGTTTTCGTAGTTCAGAAGCGTATAATAAGATTAATTTTTAAATTAGCGTATAATGAATCATGTAGAATCATATTTAAAACTAAAAAAATAATGACAGTGCCGTCAATTTATATTTATAAAATATTGAGCTATATCCACGACATAAAAGATTCCCTTAAATGTCTCAGCGATGTTCATACATATGACACGCGCAACACATCTAAGTTTCTAATAAAAAAATTTAACCATGAACAACATAAAAAGTCCCCTATTCATGCAGGAATTTCCCTTTACAATAAGTTGCCAGATGACACTAAATCTCTTTCATCAAGACGGTTCAAAAACTACATTAAAAATATATTAATTAAAAATGCCATTTATTATGTAATTGAATTTATTAAATTATTCTCCAACCAGCACTTTTAAAGGCTATTTTACTTTTTAGAGTCTATTTTTTTTGTATCTTATATATTTAATTTAAAATTTTGTTTGTATCAATTTATATATGTATACTTTGTTTGTATTTTATAATTACTTTGTATCTTATTTGTGAGAATTTAGAATTTATATTATCGAATGATAAAAGAAATTTCGACAGTCATTCGGTACAGGTGTGGCGGTCGGTCGGTCGGTGTGCATGGTGCGATAAACAAAATTTCGATCGACACGAAATAATTTCGAAATTTTTACCAGGGTTCGCATTCATTTCCGCTCGTCGATGTGTCCTTTCGTATCGAGAGGGCGAATTAACGAATATTATATTTTATTATAATAAAAATAATTTCTGCCGTTATTCGGTACCTATGTACGAAAAACCTATATGTGGCGGTCGGTCGGTCGGTGTGCACGATGCTAAAAGCAAAATTTGGACACGAAATATTTTCGAAATAATTTCGAAACTTTTACCACGGTTCGCAGTTATTTCCGCTCGTCGATCTTTTTTTCCCTTACGTTTCGTGCGAGTGAATGAACGAATATTATATTACCGAATGAAAAAAGAAATTTCGGCAGTCGTTCGATACCGGTGTGGCGGTCGGTCGGTCGGTGTGCACGGTTCGAAAAGCGAAATTTCGATCGACACGAAATAATTTCGAAATTTTTACCACGGTTCGCATTTATTTCCGCTCGTCGATGTGTCCTTTCGTATCGAGTAAGCGAATTAACAAACATTATGTTTTAATATAATAAAAATAATTTCTGCCGTTATTTGGTACCTATGTACGAAAAACATATATATAAGGCGGTCGGTCGGCGTACACGATGCTAAAAGCGTTATTTGGTACCGGTGTGCGAAAAACCTAATGTCGAACGTTTTAACTTCGGTCCGCTTCATTTCCACTCGCCGATGTGTCCTTTCGTATCGAGTAAGCGAATTAACGAAAATTATATTTTAATATAATAAAAATAATTTCTGCCGTTATTCGGTACCTATGTACGAAAAACATATATATGAGGCGGTCGGTCGGTGTGCACGGTGCGAGAGACGTTATTAGGTACAGGCGTGCGAAAAACTTATATGCGGCGGTCGGTCGGTCTGCACGATGCTAAAATCGTTATTCGGTACCGGTGTGCGAAAAACCTAATGTCGAACGTTTTAACTTCGGTTCGCTTTATTTCCACTCGCTGATGTGTCCTTTCGTATTTAGTAAGCGAATTAACGAAAATTATATTTTAATATAATAAAAATAATTTCTGCCGTTATTCGGTACCTATGTACGAAAAACATATATGTGAGGCGGTCGGTCGGTGCACACGATGCTAAAAGCGTTATTCGGTACAGGCGTGCGAAATCTTATATGTGGCGTTCGGTCGGTGTGCACGATGCTTAAAGCGGTACCGGTGTGTGAAAAACCAAATGTCGAACGTTTTAACTTTGGTCCGCTTTATTTCCACTCGCCGATGTGTTCTTTCGTATCGAGTAAGCGAGTTAACGAAAATTATATTTTAATATATTTAAAATAATTTCTGCCGTTATTCGGTACCTATGTACGAAAAACACATATATGAGGCGGTCGGTCGGTGTGCACGATGCTATAAGCGTTATTCGGTACGGGCGTGCGAAAAACTTATATGTGGCGGTCGGTCGGTGTGCACGATGCTGAAAGCGTTATTCGGTACCGGTGTGCGAAAAACCTAATGTCGAACGTTTTAACTTCGGTAATGTAATGAATTAACGTACGTCCCAGTATTTAGTTAAAATTTTATTTTTCTGAACTAGTTTCGGATATTTTAATCCATCTTCAGCAGAAAAACTACAACAATACAAAATATATATAAAAACATGTGGGTAAATACAGTGTCGTTTATAATTACATAAAATATTTTGTGTAAAATATTGTTAAAATATAAGTAGTTATTATCAATTAAAGTATTTTTATTATCCTAGGTTATTATCTATATTAATATTAGTTTTTAATTTACTTACACGTCTAATAAACATAGGGTAGGTTTAGGTTTTTGATTGGTTTCATATTGTGTTTGATAACGGGTAGATTTGATAGCTGACAATTATGATATTTTTGATGTTATTTATTATTTTGTGGATTCTTAATCTGTTACTGAAATAAATTATTTATTATGTATATTATATGGACTAAGTATTGTTAATAAGTGTGTAACTTACGTGTGTATTGTTTTATTGTTATGTGTGTGTGAATTATTTATTTTATTGTGGAAATCGTGAATTAGAGTCGTGAAACAGTAATGTCCGCGTGGTCGTATTATTTTGTCGTGTGTTTTCTTTTTTGTATGTTAGTAATTGTGTTAGTGGAGATGGTATTGTTTTATTGGCATGAGTGTTTAATGTATAGAGTGTATGAATATGAATGAAATGTGAGTTATAGTATGTAAAAATGTTTATAATTTGTATGGGTGATTTAAAGTTTTGAATAGTGGTGTATTAAATGATTGTATTTGGTCATTTAAGCAGAGGATTGAAGTATTGGTGTTGATTAATTTATCAATTTCGTATTGTTCGAGTATGTTTAGTTGACGTCCTATATTAATTTGGTGTAATAGTTTAATGTTGTCAGGGTTTTTGCATGTATGATTGTGAATATACAAATGTCTGCCAAAGTTTGAATTGGAAGTTTGTGAGAAGTGTTCTTTAATTCTAGTTTTTATGGCTCTTCTGGTTTCTCCAATATAAGTGGCCCCGCAGTCATCGCAGGTTAGAGTAGTAGACGCAAAAAACCCTGACAACATTAAACTATTACACCAAATTAATAAAGGACTTCAACTAAACATACTCGAACAATACGAAATTGATAAATTAGCTAGCGTTGATAACGTCCTGCCCTTTGTACACACCGCCCGTCGCTACTACCGATTGAATGATTTAGTGAGGTTTTCGGACC